>JARHVA010007429.1:547500-600000 GCA_037957365.1 Torreya grandis
TTAAAGTTTGAAACATGTTCTAGGACCTATTTTAAGGATAATAAAAGTGTGAAAGTGTGTATTGATGACCAAGGTTTGTGAGAGCGAGTGACTTGTATAAGAGCAAGACTTATTAGGTCTATTTGTGTGTGTTAGATAAGTGAGTGTGAAAGTGAATAAAAGAGAACCTTAAGGAGTATAAGGAGGTCATGTAGACCATAATATGGTGTAGAGAGAGTAATTAATATCTAATAGGAGGTCTAAGTATGGATATCAAGGTCATATGATCTAATCAAGTCAATAATAGGGCTAGTTGAGTGAAGAAGGCTAGAAGGAAGTTTGAGAGGGATAAAAGTGTGTGAAGAGATGAAGAAGAGGACCATCAGCTATTAAATATTGTAAAAATGATAAATATGGAATTCAAAATTATACTTGGCTAAGTGGGTGTTTGGTTAATAGGTGGTTGAATTGGTGCTAAGTCACTAAGGGAGTTGTTGTTTCCTTGCAAGTGGATGCTTGTTAAAGACTCTATCAAGTTGGTGCTTGATAAACTAGGGTTGGTGCTCCAAGTTGAGTGGGTGATCAATTAAATTTGATTAATTTATTTATAATACTAGCTATCCAATCTATGGTTAGTGGGTTTTATTCCTCATGAGGGTTTCTAACTTATATGATGTGTTCATACGTGATATGTGTATATTCTCATTACTATGTTGCTAAGCTAGTTGATATTTCTCATATGATGATGTTGCTTGATGAATGATTATAATATCTATTTAAGTGAAAGTAAAAGTTTATAAGGAAACTGATTTACCCCCATCTTAATGATTTTATCTCCAACATTGACCTCTTTTAAAACCTCAAAGGTTCCTCCATATCCAAGTGAATGTTTTGTTGACTTCCTGAACTTAATCGAGCTCTTCTACATCTTAACCCACAAGAACACTTTATCACCTATTGAAAAATACCTAGACGTTCTCTTAAAATTAGCATAACTATTATGCCTATCATTGTCATCAACTAATTTCTACCTAATTTATCTAACTTGATCTTCCATTTCTAAAATCATCTCAGGTCCAAAGATTACCATGTCTTCCAACCTATCTTAACTGATTGGTGTCTTGCACCTTCTTTCATACAATGCTTCAAATGGTTCCATCTTAAAATTTGATTGGTATGAGTTATTGCAATCAAAATAAACCAATGGAATGCATTATTTCCACTTTTATTTCTAATCCATGTAATACATATGAAGGATATCCTCTAACACTTGATTAACTCATTTAATCTATTCATCAATCTGTGGGTGATATGTAGTTCTAAATTTTAGTTATGTACCCAAAGATGAATTTAGAGTTAATATAAACCTAGAATAAATCTTTGTATCAAAATCCAAAATTATATTATCTAAAAATCCATGCAACTAATACACTTCTTTTATGAACCTCTTCACAAGATTAGGTGCATCATCTATCAAATTGTCTAGTATAAAATGAGCTACCTTGGTTAGTTTATCAACTACAATCAATATTATGTCATTAATATTTCATGAAAATGGTAAACCTTGGATAAATTCCATATTAATCACCTACACTTCCATTCTGGTATGTCATGTGTATACAACAATATATCTAGATACACATGTTTAGCTTTCACATGATAACATTTCAAACAATGTGACACAAAGTCCATAGCATCTTTCTTGATTCCCTTATAGAAATAAAGTGGTATAATCTCTACCATGAGCTTGGTTAATCTTGGATGTCCTAAACATGTGGAATTGTCCAATTCATTTAACACTTTATTCCTCATATTCTCCCTATCTAGTACATACATCCTACCATTATATTACAAAAGACCATCATTCTCTATTATGTATCCTTTATAACTAAGATTTTGAGCATTCTCAAATAATGCTTTCCTGACATGATTGTAGAATTCATCTCCTAGAAAACATACATAAATAAGGAGGATGGTTGCGAGTGGAGGAAGGAGTGGCAGCCCGTCGATAGGCCCCAAGAAGGATGGAGCAACACCTGGGGTGAGATATTTTGGTCAGGAAGAATTTTATTCTAGTGAGCGTACAAGACTCAGTAAAGTGAATGGATGTTTATTGAGGAGTTAGGATCGACCAGTTCTGGTCATTCCCCAAGAGGTAGTTCAGGAAGATGTTGAATATCTATCTTCACATACCTTGATTTGCAAATTCTTGGGCATTAGAATCCCTCTCGCAGCTTTGGAAGCCTGGATTCATCACTCTTGGTCCATTGAAGGGGATTTTGACATTATGTTGGCAGGAAATAGCTATTTTCTAGTAAGTTTTTCTTCTGTGTCAGATAGAAATCATATTTTTGAAGGGGGGCCCTACTTTTATGAGTGTGTGGGTCTATTTCTTAAACCCTGGCATGTGGGGTTTAATTTTGTTGATGAACTTCCAGCCTGTGTTCCAGTCTGGGTTCATCTTCTGTGGCTTCTATTGGAATTTTGGTGAGAGGACATTCTTAGACAAATAGTAGCTATGCTGGGAACACCAATAGCTATTGCTCATCAATCACTAGACAAGAAGATCATTTCTTATGCCTACATTTGTGTGGACATGGATTTAAATAACCCTTTGCTGGACTCTATAGAGATTTGTATGGGCTCCTTGTCATGGATTTAATAGATTGATTATGAATCCATTCCCTTCAGGTGTAGAATCTGCCATGTATATAGGCACTTACATCGTCAATGCCCTCAGGCTACCAAATATAAAGGAACTAGAACTGATTCTTTAACACCAAATACAACTTATGCTGAAAAGGGGATTGGGCATTTGGCTCTCACTGAAAATGCAAAAACCCAACTTGATAGGATGGGTAAAGGGAAAAATTCAAATAGTGCAAGTTTGGTGCAGGGGTTAGGTGACCAAAATCATGCTAGGTTGGATGGTTTTATACCATTTAGAAGGTGAGTGAGAGGCCATGGACAGAAGCGAGGGAATGCTGATAGGTAGGTCGACTTAGGGTTTAATAGGTTTGAGGCCCTTGAATGTATGGCCATTAAAGATGGCATTCTGATGGAAGACCAGGGGGAAGAATTGGAGCAACCTAAGCAATTTTCAACCTTAATGAAGTACAAGATATGATGGTTCAAGCACCTTTAGAAAGTTCTCTAAGACAGGAGGAAGGAACGCTTGAGGCTTCATGTGAGTTGAAAGAGAAGGAAGTTAGATGGGCAGATTTGGTCAAGGAAGGGGATGCTCGTAAAAAAGAAAAAGGACCTGCCATGGCACTTGGGTTAATGTATAAATAATTCAAGAAGGTCACCTCTGCTGCTCCTTCCAAAGCTAGGCAAAGAAAGGACCAAGATAGACTTAAAATTACAAGTGATTTATTGGTGGAAGCTGGGGTTGTTAAAACCTTAGACGAACATTTCCCCCAACCCAATCAATGATAGTCCTATCATGGAATGTAAGGGGTTTGAATAGCTCCCCTAGACAAAAAGCTATGCATAGATTGGTGTGGGATCATACTCCAGATATTTTTTGTATTCAGGAGACTAAACTATTGGTTGAATCACTATTTGTTTGTATGCCAAATATCTGGCCTGCTGGACAGTGGCAATGTGTAGGTGCTAAAGGCAGCTCGAGAGGTTTAGCCATGGGGTGGGACCCAAGGAAAATTTTGCCACTTCACTGGATTTCCAGTATATCAGCTTTGTCAGTGGCAGCTTCTTCTCTTGAAACTGGTGAACTATGTCTGGTCACCATAGTATATGCACCTGTCGATATGGATGGACAACTGTAGCTTTGGGAACACATCCGCTACATCCAAAAGTGTCATCCATTCCTACCATGGATAGTTGCTGGTGACTTTAATGCAGTGCTGAGCTTGGAGGAGAAAAGAGGAGGGCTAAATCGTTTAGGCCCCTCTTCTGAATGTCTTCACCATAATGTTGAAGTGCTACACATCTCTAATGTTAGACCTTCAAATGGGTTGTTCACATGGAGCAACAGAAGATCAGGTAACACTACCATTTTTGAACCCCTTGATAGATTTCTAGTTTCATGTTTTTGGCAGTCTAGTGCTATTTCTCTCACTTCTGAAATCTTGGATTGTAGAGGTTTTGATCACTAGCCTATCAAGCTTTCCATTGGTTATATTGAGGGACCCAAAAATCCTCAATTCAAGTTTCAGTTGATGTGGCTTAGTGACCCATCTCTCCATGATTTCATTGGTCAGTGGTGGAGGTAGGGAGGCCCTGCATATGGAATAACTATGTATTCCTTTCTTAAAAATCTTCAATATGTTAAAAGAAAGTTGCATATCTAGAATAGAAATTGCTTTGGAAATTTATATTGTATGAAGAAGAAGGCTCAAGATCAGTTAGATGGAATAACCAGGCAGATAAGAGACTATGGATTCTCAAAAGGCCTTCGCTTGGAGGAAGCTAAAGCTGCAAATGCCTTAGTGGAGTGGGAACTTTGGGAAGAGATCTATTGGAAACAGAAGGCCCACATTGACTGGCTCTAGGAGGGAGACAAGAACATGGCCTTTTTCCATAATTCAGTGCAGGCACGCCGCAATAGGAATTTTATTACTTCTCTTGTCACTCAAGATGGGACTCGTTTAACCTCTTCCCAAGCTATTAATAAGGAAGCTATCTGGTACTTTTTTGCGCTCTTTACCAGTGACCCATTGCCAGATGAAGGGGTAGAAAATACTATTTTATCTTGCATTCCTTCATTGGTGAATGAGGAAATGAATGAGTGCCTTATGCGGCCAGTTAGTTTGGCAGAAGTGGAGGAGGCAATTTTCAGCATGAAGAGAGAAAAAGCCCCTGGGCCAGATGGATTCCCAGCTGAATTCTTCCAAGACTTTTGGGATATCATAAAGCAAGATTTGATGGATGTGATACAAGAATCTTACTCCAACAAATAAATGCTCAGAGCATTGAATGATATGTTTTTGGCTCTTATTTCGAAGAAGGAACAGGTAGATAAGTTAGAGATGTATAGGCCCATTGCGCTTTGCAATGTGATCTACAAAATCATTTCTAAACTTATTGTGCAGAGGCTGAAAGGACTCCTTCCTTGCCTTATATCGAAGGAACAAGGGGGCTTTATGGCAGGAAAATAGATCTTGGATGGAGTGGTGATTACTTCAAAATCCATTCACTCTATGAGTACTTCATAGGAGAGGGCTATGTTTATTAAGCTTGACCTAGCCAAAGCCTCTGACAGAGTTAGCTGGAGATTTTTGAGCAAAATCCTTTTGGTGTTTAGTTTCAATCAGGATTGGATTAGTTGGGTGTTAAGTTGTATTACTACACCTTCCTTTTCGGTCCTTATGAATGGAGCACCTTCAGAGCTTTTTGGTGCCTCGAGAGGCCTTCGTCAAGGGGATCCACTTTCACCATACCTGTTCATCATTATGGCTGAGGGGCTTGGGTGGCTTTTCAAAGCCTAGATCTCTCAGAATACTTTACATGGCTAGAAATGGGGGAATGGGATAACTACTTTGAATCATCTCCAATTTGTTGATGATACTATCCTAGCTAGTAAATCTCAGATCTAGGAAGCAGAAGCTTTCTATCTCACCCTAGACAATTATTTGGAGGCTTTTGGATAAAATATTAATGATCATAAGTCCTCTATTTTCTTCTTCAACATGCCCGAGTCTATTCAGAGAAGGATAGCTACCATATTGAGGTTCCAGACTCAAACACTTCCAGTGATTTATTTAGGTATTCCCATAGTGGTGGGAAGGTAGCCTAGGCTATTTTGGCAGAATGTTTTGGACAAGCTAAGGCAAAAAATTAGTCATTAGACTCACAGGTGGCTTTTTATTGCTGGTAGAGTGATTCTTCTATAATCAGTTATTCAGGCATTGCCCATATATCGTAGCATGGTTCACACAGCTCCAGTGTATTTTCTAAAGGAATATGATTCCCTTTCTAGGAAGTTTATTTGGAGTGGGAATCTACATAATACTAAATGGAGTCTTATCAATTGGGCTACTATGTGCAAACCAAAGCAAGAAGGAGGACTTGGATTATGCTCAGCTATTTTGGCCGGCCAAGCTCTGGCTACCAAGCTATATTGGAGATGGTGCTCTAATCAATCTTCCCTATGGGCCCAAATTCTGATAGCTAAATACTTTTCAGGCATTAAACCCCATGATATATCCAGACTCCCTCTTGAGGGAAGAGGATCGATGGTGTGGGGTACCCTTAAGCTTGGAGCGTAGCTAGTGAAACATAGCCTCTTCTGAGTGTGTAATAGTGGGACTGAGGCCTTCTTCTGGGAGGATTCTTGGGATGGTGTGCCACCCCTATTATTTTCACACCCACATTTACAGTCTCTAGCTGATTCCTTTCACTCTGCTGTCAACACAGATGCTATAATATTATTTGTGAATTGGATTCACAAGTGGTGATTAACTTGTTGAATAATTGTAATACAGGTAAAGTGGATTGGCATTTAAATGTTATTGTTTAGTAGATTAGGCACTTAAGTACTTCCTTGAATTCAATTTCATTTAAACACATTCCTCGTAAATGGAATGGTGTTGTAGATTGCCTTGCTAAATGGGCCTTAGAGAATGGATCATCTTGGAGTATTACTGATCAAGGAATGCTCCCTGTGAGTTTGTATCAGGAACTGGTTCATTTGGTGGACCAGGAGAAAGCTTTGTAACTATTGTTTTATCACCATTCTTAATAAATTTTTACCCCCTTTTAGTTAAAAAAAAAGAATTCATCTCCTAGAGATACTTTGATCACTTGATCCTTGAAAGTAATCTTGATAATAGCCACAACTACTATGTATCTTTTATGATTTAGGGCATTAGTTGCTTTGTTTTCCTTTCCTTTGATATAGTTGATATATAAATCATAGTTAGAAAATAAATCTGACCAACATCTCTGACAAGCATTCATATTTGGTTGGGTGAAGATGTACTTGAGTCCCAAGTTATTGGTCTTAATCTCAAATATTTTTTCCAATAAATAATGCCTCCAAACTTATGAAGCATGCATAATTTTTGCAAGTTCTAAGTCATGAGGGGTATAGTTCACCTCATAAGGCTTTAGATTCCTTGATTCATAGGTTACCACTACACCATATTACATAAGGACTCATCCTATTGCATCCCAAAATGCATATATTATCATTGAAAATTGACCATTAAGGTCAAGAAATATTAGCACTAGTGTTGAATTAAGCCTCCTTTTCAATTCTTAAAAAAATACTTCACACTTATTTGACCAAATAAAACTTTGATTCTTCTAAACTAGAGAGGTAATCAGATTAGCTATCTTAGAAAAATTTATAATGAATTTCTTATAATAGCTTATTAATCCCATGAAACTCCTTATCTCATGGACATTATTTGGTGTTGGCCACTCCATAATGGCTCCTATCTTTTTTGGATCTACCAAAATACCATCCACAAATATAATATATCCTAGATATTGCACTTTATTTTGTACAAATGTACACTTGGACAACTTTCCATATAACTTGAGATTTCATAAATGTTTAAAAACTAGTTCTTGGTGTTGAAGATGATCTTCTTCATCCTTAGAATATATAAGAATGTTATCTAAGAATACCAAAATAAAATGATTTAGATAATCTCTGAACACACTATTCATGAGATTCATGAATATTGCAGGAGCATTTGTCAACCCAAATGGTAACATTGTAAACTCATAGTGCCCATAATGAGTCCTAAAAGTTGTCTTTGGAATATCCTCATATTTAATCCTTAGCTGATGATACCTTGATCTAAGATCAATCTTATAAAAGATCATTTCCCCTCATATTTGATCAAAAAGATCATCTATATGAGGTAGTAGATACCTATTTTTGATTGTTTATTTACTCAACATTCTATAATCAATACAAAGTTAAAGAGTACCATCCTTATTATTGATGAAGAATATTGGTGCACCCCATGGTGACACACTTGACTTGATCAACCCTTTTGACAACAATCCTTGGAGTTGAGCCTTGAATTTAACCAATTCAATGGTTTTCATCCTATAAGGTAATTTAGACTATGGTTATGATCTAGTTATGATATCAATAGAGAAATCAAACTCATATTTAAGAGGCAATTTTAGAAATTCCTCTGGAAACACATCATGAAAGTTTTTAAGGAAAGGGTAATATTTAGTTGATGGTTCCTTAGACTCCTCCATTTCATTTATCTTAATGATGAATTCTTGGCATCATTTTCCTTGAGCTTTACTAAGTTGCATAATATAAATCTACCTAATCCTCAACTCTCTTTTCTCTCCTTAAATTTGTGTTTATTTTCCAAAATCATCTAGACATTTAACCTTCTTTATATAGTATTCAACCTTGGCCTTATGCTTTGTAATCCAATTGACTTCTAGGATCATATCATATGACCCTATTGGTGTTGCATAAAAATCCACTACTATTGTGAACTTAGGCAACCTAATCTCAGCTTCAACTAGACACTTGTCAACTTTAACCTTTGACTCATTACCATATTGTAATGACCATGAACTTGCCATTACTCTATATTTTATAGATAACTTATTTAGTATTCTAGGAGATATAAAACATTTTTTATCCCTTGTATATATCAAAATGAAAAGTGGATGTTCAAACAAAATACTTGACATTTCTATGGGTAAAGCTTGGAATTAGGCTTGTCGATTATCAACTACTACATGAATACATTGCTAAAATGTTCCTTGATGAGGAGTATAACCTTTGTTATTAGATTTATCTTGGGTACACTCATGATAAAAATTTTCACCTCCACAAATGAAGTGACCTCTAGGTGGTCCCTTCCTATCAGACTATTGGTTTCCCTTAAAACTACCTATTATCTAGATTTGGCCCACATACAAAAATTTGTCTCAAGTCAATGCCATGTTTTTTAGGTCATGGGACAATTTTATAGATGCCTTAGAAATAATCATGGATTTTAAGGATCAAGCAAAAATCCCAAAGGAAGTTATCTGCAAACATAAGTTTTAAAGGCATGATTCTTTTGGAGAAATTGTTCTAGGTATTTGGCTAAGTGTTAGAGTTATTTCAAATAGATTATCTACAACAAAAGGTACAAGGAATAATTATTTTGGTAAAATCATCTCAAAGGTATAATCACAAAGTCATTTCCATTGAATAAATTTTACAGTACAAAAATGTTGAAACAAATGTCTTGATACAAAAATCTTACAGCCAAAAGTCCCAAAGACAAAGATAGTTTTCTTTTAGGGAAATTATCCACATTAAAAGGTAAAGAAAAAATTATAAAGGCAAATTATTTCAAACATTTTGTCTGTAGCATAAATCCTAAAGACAAAATTATATCTGACATTTTTTCTACAAAAAAATATAAGTAAAAATTATTTCAGACATTTTTTTTGAAACAAGAAGCCCATAGACATAATTATTTCTAGTAAAGTATCTTAAACAAAAAGCCTAAGGAAAATAGCCCAAGGATAAAATGATTGATGAAAAATCTCTGACAAAATTGTTTGTTTTGGAAAAATTATTTTAGCGGAGTGATGTTCATGCAAGTGTCAAATTTCAAGCTTAGCATTCATCCATTGGGGTCCAAAGATTGATGTTCATTTAGACATCATTGATGTTCCCATGGACATCATTTGATGGGTGCATAGGCATCAAATTCAAGTCACAGTATATAACCATTGGTTTTTAACTATCTCAATGATGGTTGTGTGGACATAAAAAATGTTAATTAAAATGACAAATATAAGCACATAAACATCAATTTTAAGCCCCATGGAATAGCTATTTAGATTCAAAATTAAAGATCAACGATTGATGCTAAATCATACATAAGATCTAATGGTGAGCAGTGATTGACAAGTTAATAAGCCTAGTAATATCAATGTATTATGTTCAATCATGGATTTAGATCAAGGGCATGTGAGCAAGTTAAAAGGTTAAGGATCTTAGAGGCCACCACATAGAAAAATCATAGAAATAGATAGACTGATAGTGGATCCTAAGTAAAAATGTAAGGCTTACAAGTGGCACTAGATAATATAGAGATTAAAAGGTTAAGGATAAATCTAATAGCTCACATGAACTCATACCATGGAGATTAGATGGTGTGATAAAAGGTTAATGAGTCAATGATCTAAGTCATGGTCGATAACCAATTAAACAAAGGTGAGCCTAGGACTTTCAATAGACAAGGTTAAACCAAATGAGCCATTTTTGAACTAGGGAAAATAGGTATTTCAAGGTTATCCCATCACTATTAGAGCTTGACTAAACACCAAGGAGGGGACCTAGCCATGAGCTCAGGTGTAAAGAACATAAAGGGACTACCATTAAGGCTAAATATGGATCTATAGTTCATAGAATTATGGTTTTTAAGATTTAATTATGTGATTATGTTTGTCATTCTTAAAAGGATCCATCCATATGGTGAATTTTTGGTCCTTGTAGAGATAAAGTGGGTCTATTTGGACTTATTATTATAGGTCTACACTAATGTAAAGACTAGGAAAACCAATAATCTTAGATTGGTTTTTTTTCTATAAAATGGACGTATGATGGAAATACAATAGATATGTGATTAATATAAAGGATTTTATTTGTCTACATGGTTCCATCCTTGATAAATTAGGTAATAATCACCATTCATGTCATGGCACTATCATTTTTAGGATTTAAGGATTTGATCCTCATGAACATGTCAAGTGGGCTTAGGGTCCCAAGGTGATGAACTGGTAGTTGGATAAGTAGTTAGGGGTATTGATTACACTCAAAAAAACTTTATCATCATGCATAATAAACCCTTATCTTCTAGTGGGATCTCTCATCTAATGAGAGGAGCTTGTAGATTATGGAAAAAAAAGAGGTTAGCTTGTTGATAAGGATTAATCTTGATTGAAGGAAGGCATACATACAAAAAGGAACCAATGAATTTTCACCATGTTTCTTGATGACTAAGACCCTTTCTCCACTCTCCTATGCATTTTTCCCATCTCTTTTTCTCCTTTTATGCTATATATAGAGGATTTTGAGCCTAAAAAATGATCCCTTTGATCCCTCTCTTAGGCATGACTAAACTCTACCAAAATGGAGCTTGTAACCTCTTGGAATGAATATAAGACTATTTTTCATTATCTTTTTTCTTATCTAATGTGTTCATGTCAATTGATTTGCATATGTGGTAGATATTTTCTCCCTTGTCAAGTCCTGATCTCACCTAGTTACTAGTTGATCTTGTTATGCAGGTCATGTTTAATGCTCAAATATATTTTAACCAAAGCTTGCATGTGGATAATTTGACTAGTTAGTGTCTTGAATTATACCTCTCCATCACTTCCCTCATATTTTGATCACTTGATCAAACCTCTACTTGAAATATTGGTGCATGATAAATATTTGGAGTCTTAGATCTTGTCTTATACTTGTTTCATTAGTGTTTTAAGAGTTAAAATAGAGTGGAACAAAATTATTTAGGTACACCACCATATTTAGCTAAGGTTTATATTTCATGTTATCTCTTTCTCCCTTTTACCCAGTCATTGGTAGGTTTTAGTAGTGGAAATGAGCTAAAATGATGCATTTGACCCCATTATAGGATACCCATAGCCTAGGGTTAGTCCCATGTTGGAATAGGTTTGAGAGTAGGACTTAAACACTCCTACTTTCATCTAGGGTGCAATATACATCCATAATAGTTATGGCATGCCCGATGGGACCAAGGTCCAAAAGAGTGGGAAGATCTTCATGTGTCTTTCCAGTGATCAACTTTGAAATAATTCAATTTAACACTAATGGTGACTCTGGATCAATTCTTCTAGTTATGAGTAGACCAAGTATGTCTCATTGAAAATTTTAGTAAGCTCCTACATTTCATTTAACATATGAGGTTAATATGAATAACTATGGTGAATGTCCCTATTATCCACCTCCTTATCAGTATCCCCAATTTGATCCTCATGATCCATATAATGCCTATCCACCCTAACAAGATTTATACCAAAGATATGAGGAGCCTTGCCAAGTTTTCAATGATATTTATTATCAAGGGAATAGCTCTTACCTTACTCATGATCCTCACTAGCAATATGAGGACCTATGTTAGTCATACATGTAATATTATTGCCTTGATCCTCCATACAAATAAGAAACCCATCATAATATTGCTCCTTACTAGCCCTATCATGATCCATCCATACCAACACTTAAGCAAACTTTAGTAAGCCTTGATAGGCATGCACTAGAATTGTGATCACAAAAGTATTATGGCCAAGATGTCCCTACTCACCAGATCCATCATATGAGGGAGTCATTATAGCAAGTGAAAGAAGAATGGGCACCTATTAAAAGATAAAATTGGAACAATCTCATAGGCAAGATGATGGATGTAGATGGTTACATTCAAATCATTAAGGATTATATTAAAAATATTTGGAGAGAAATAGGTCTAACCTCACCAATATTATGTGCCTTCATATACACCACCTTATCCTTCTTATGTGCCACCCATTACTCCCCAAGAGACCATTCCAAGTGACCCTTTGAGTTTTCTAAGTTCTTCATGTGTTCCTCAGACCTTCCCTTCTTAGAATTCAATCTAGGAGAATTGTCAAAGAAAGGAGGAGGCTACTATGAAATAGCCTACTATTGAGGCCTAAGACTCCATTCTTCCTTAAGAACCCCTTAAGAGGTAATTAAAGGTTCCAAGCTGGAATCAACTGGTGAAGTCATGGGGTAGGAAAAGTGAGACAAATCTAGATTTGAAAACCCAAGAAAAAGGATGGTCTAAACCTATGAAAACCTCTCTCATCCCTCCTCAAGAGTCTTCTTTTGTTCCTTATCTTCATGAAGCCATTGATTTCCTTAAAGAGAATCTATTCTAAGAGAATATAGTGAGGCAAATCAAAGAGTTGGAGTTGAAGATAAGGAAATAAGAGGAGAACCAGAATCAAAAGGGTAAACAAAAGCCTCTATCTTTTCCATCTGGGAACTAAATCATGTATTCAAGGAAACCCAAATCTACTCAACTACCATCCCTCCCTCCTCAATAATCTAGGTCACTTCCATCTTGGTAATCTATCCAATAAATTATAAAAAAGAAGGAAGAGGACATGATTATCAAGGATAAAAAGTTAGACCAAGGAGGTGTCACATATATCTCATCTCTCTTAGAGTCATCCCAGGAATATCATATGCCACTCCTTAAAGAGGTAAGTAGTTAACTCCATGTTGAACTCATAACTGATAATTATGGATTGTCAAATTTAGAAGAGGAGATCATGACTGAAATGCAACTTAGCAAGAGTGAGTATGTTTCAGTATTTCATAATGTCAAAGAAGATGAGTTACAAGAGTAAGTGCAAGTTGGTAATGAGATCCAATGGGAAGAAGTATTAGATGTGCATCAAGAGTTTATTTCTAAAGAACCTCTTGATCACATATCAACTATCCAAAATCAAGAGTTTTATTAAGATCTTGTGGTAATTGATATGGATCAAGGATAAGCTCATCTTTATTTGGAAAGTATCCATGAAGACAACTCACATAGGATCATTGATGATGTAGAGATAATTCCTAAAGAACAAGACCATTGGCAGTAGTTATACCATGATTTCATGAGTGATATTGATGAAATTAAGATGGTAGACTTGGATGATGAGATAGTGTAGTAAGTTGAATATTCATTTGAGGATTACATTAATGTTTTGGAGCTTTAGGAAGAAAATGCCACTCTGGAGTTGCCCAAGTAGAATGAGAAGGTTATACTGATGAAAGATTAGTACAAATAGAAGTCACATATGAGTTTGAGATATCTCTCATTGAAAAGGATCAATCTACCCTTCAAACTGGTCTTATCCAGTTTGATCAAATTGAAGAACAAAAGGATGACTGGTAGCTACAAAAGAAGATATTTCAAGAGCTTGAAGTTCTTTTCCAAACTTAGGATCAAGTACTTGAGAAGGTGGACAAAGAGTTTCTCATGGAGGATAATGACCAATATTACGTGGACTATGCAAATCTCCTTGATGATCCTGAAGAACTTAAAACAAAGAAGAAGCCCAGTCTTATTGAGGACACTATGAAAATCAAGAAGGTATGCCCTTTTAAACCACCATTTGAGTCCATAATTGAGGAGCCATCTAAAGAAGTTAAAACTATATGGATGTACATAGTTGACCTATTTGTAGCTACTTGGTTCTCATTGAACATCATGATAAAGAAGTTGACAAATGCAACAAAGAAGTAGGCATCAAGGCTAAGGGTCAAAAAGTTACATGCCTCATTCAATTACTCACTCATGATATAGGAAGGTTGTCAAACTTTCCTTTCAATACAAGAGCAATGGTACACATAATTTTAAGTTGTATATGTGATAGTTTTTTTTAAAATTCCTCCAAGTATTGTATTGGAACAATTGTTTATTGTCCCTATTTTTTTCTAGGTTAGTTTCCATTCAATAAGTGCCTTAGGGCACTATATCATTTTTATCTTTCTTTTGGTCTATGTTTGTTTCAAAAAGGGGTTATTCAAGGGTTCCAACCAATGTTATATCCAGGTCAATATATTAAACCAAAAGTAGAGAATCCATGCCGAATGGACTACATAAGGCATAATGTCTAGGTTCTCAAGCATAGTAGGCATTCTTCCCTTCAAGTCACCATAAATGTTGGCCAGATTTGGTCCACATACAAAAATTTGTCTCAAGGCAATGCCATGTTTTCGAGGTCGTGGGATGAGTTTGCATATGCCTTAGAAAATAATTGAGGCTTTCAAGGATTAATCAAAAATCTTGGAGGAAGTTATTCACAAACATAAGTTGTGAAGGCATAATTATTTCAAATAAATTATTCCAAGTATTTGGCTAAGTGTTAGAGTTATTTTGGACAAATTGTTAGTAATAAAAGGTATAAGGTAGAATTTTTTTTGGGAAAATTATCCCAAAGGCAAAATCCTAAAGTCATTTCCATTGGAAAAATTATCTAGTACAAAAAGGTCAAAACAAATGAACTGATAAAAAAATCCCACAACCAAAATTCCTAAATAAAAAGATAATTTTATTTTAGGGAAATTGTCCACATCGAAAGGCTAAGCAAAAATCTTGAAGGCAAATTATTTTCAACAATTTGTTCATAGCATAAATCCCAAAGATAGAATTCTTTCAGACATTTTATCCATGAAACAAGATAAGTACAAATTGTTTTAGACATTTTATCTGAAACAAAAATCTCGTAGACATAATTCTTTTAGGGAAAGCATCCCAAATAAAAATATCGAATAAAATAGCCTGAGAACAAAATGATCAATGAAAAAGCTCTGATATATTTGTTTATTTTGGAAAAAATATTCTAGTAGAGTGACATTCTTGCAAGTGTCAAAGTTTAATCTCAGTAGTCATCCATTGGGGTTCAATATTGATGGTCATGCAAATGTCATTGACGTTCCTGTGAATGTCAATTGATGGGTACACAAATGTCAAATTTAAGTCATGAAAAATAATCATTGGTTTTTAAATATCTCAGTGAATTTTGTGAATATGTCAAATAAATTCATGAAGACATCAAATATAGGCATGAAGATGTCATTTTTAAGCCCCATAGAATAACTGCTTAGATTTAAAAAGAAAGATCAATGATTAGTGTTCAATCATACATAAGATCTAATGGTGAGTGGTGATTGATAGGTTAATAGGCCTAGGCAGATCAATTGATCATGTTCAATCATAGATTTAGATCAACAACACATGAACAAGTCAAAATGTTAAGGAGATTAAAGGCCACCACATGGCTCAAACATAGAAGCAAATAAACTAATAGTAGATCTTAAGTGTAAATGTAGGGCTGCCAAGTGGCACCAACTCATAAGAGATTAATAGGTCAAAGATAGATCCAAGGGATCATGTTAAATCATACCATGGAGATCAAATAGTGGAAGAAAATGTCAATGATTCAATGATCTAAGTCATGGTTGACAACCAATTAAATAAAGGTGAGCCTAGGACTATTGACAGAGAAGGTCAAACCAAAGGAGACATTTTTGAACTAGGGTAAAAAGGTATTGTAGGGTCATCTCATCTCCATTGGAGATTAGTTAAATGCCAAGGAGTAGACATAACCATGCAGTCAGGAATAAAGAACATAAATGGACCACCATTAGGGCTAAATATGGATCTCTAGTTCATAGAATTATGGCTTGTAGGATTTCATTCTATGACTATGTTCACCATTCTTAAAAGGATCTATGCATATGGTGAATTCTCAATCCTTGTAGAGATAAAATGGGTTTATTTGGACCTATTATAATAAATAAAGAGGATATGAAGTTTATAGGTATGTACCAATGTAAAGACTATAGGAAAACCAATAATCTTATATTGGTTTTCCATCTATATAATAGACCTATGATGGAAATGGAACAAATATGTGATTAATGCAAAGGGTTTTATCTATTGATGTGGCTCTATCTTTGATAAAGTAGGTAATAACTTCCATTCATTGCATGGGAATACTAATTTTAGGATTTGAGGATTTGATCCTCATAAACATGTAAAGTGGGTTTAGGGCCCCAAGGTGGTGAACTGGTAGTTGGAGAAGTATTTAAGGGCATTGATTCTACTCAAACAAACTTTATCATCATGCATAAAAAGCCCTTGTCTTCTAGTGAGATCTCTTAGCCAATGAGAGGAGCTCGTACAGTATAGGAACAAAAAGAGGTTAGCTTATTAATAAGGATTAATCTTGATTAAAGGAAGGCATGCATAATAAAGGAACCAATGAACTACCACCATGTTTATTGATGAATATTACCCTTTCTCTACTATCCTATGCATTGTTTCCATCTCTTTTTCTTCTTTTCTTCTATATATAGAGGCTTTTAAGATTAAAAAATGATCTCTTTGATCCTTCTCTAAGGAATGACTAAAATCTACCAAGATGGAGATTGTAACCTCTTAGAATGAATACAAGATTATTTTTCAAATTTCATTATGCTTATGTAGTGCATTCATGTTAGTTTATTTGCATATGTGGTAGAGATTTTCTCCCTTGCCAAGTCCTGATCTCACCTAGTTAATAGTTGATCTTGTTAAGCAGGTCATGTTTACTATTCAAATATATTTTGACCAAAGCTTGCATGTGGATAATTTGACTAGTTAAAGTCTTGAATTATACCTCTCCATCATTTCCCTTAGCTTTTGATCACTTAGTCAAACCTATGCATGAAATATTGGTGCATGATAGATATTTGGAGTCCTAGTTTTAGTCTTTTACTTGTTTCATTAGTGTTTTAAGAGTTCAAATGGAGTGGATAAACATTATTTAGTTGCATCACCATATTTAGCTTAGGTTTCTATTTCATGTTATATCTCTCTCCCTTTTCCTTGGTCATTAATATGTTTTAGTAGTGTAAATGATCTAAAATGATGCATCAGAGGAGTTATCCTCATTAAAAATATTAGGTGTCTAACCCCATTACAGGATACCCATAGTCTAGGTTTAGTCCTATGTTGGAGTAGGTTTGAGAGTAGGACTTGAACAATCCTACTTTTATCTTGGGTGAAAGCTATGTCCATAACATGACCTTTGAAACCATTACCCAATTTTTGGTTACCTTCACCATTGTTAAATCTATAATTATGAATTTTGAACTGAATCTTGGAGTCTCCACTCCTCTACTTCCAATTTTTATTTTTGAAAGTTGGCTTGGAACTTCAAAACTTGTTATTAAACTTATCTCTAACTTGAGTAATAGATTTCAACTTCTATTCCTATTTGAATGCCTTATTGAAGACCTATTCCATGGTATATGGTCCATGAATGTCTACCTTTCCACCAATCTGGGGTTTTAGTCCTACAGTGAACTTCCTAATTTTTAACCTCTCATCATCCTGATATTATGGTACATATTTTAGAAGTTTGGTGAACTATTACTAGTACTCAATCACTAATAGGTATCCTTGTTTTAGATTCTAAAAATATGTAAGATTTTTGTCAAAGTATAATTATGGAAGCCACTATGATTTTAACAATGTCAAAAACTACTCCCATGCAGTGGTGGTTGAGTTAAGATTAATTTCTAACTTTTTGTTGGTCTACCATGTAGCTACTTCACCAACAAATTGGTAAGCTCCCCAAATTGATTTGGTGACCTTAGAGTATTTTTTAATATCAAAATACTTCTCCATCTTAGTCAACCAAACTTTATCACCATCTCCCATAATGATTTTATCAAACTTAGGTGGATTCACCTTTTTCATATCTCTAGCAAATTTTATGACTACTCGTGCTCTCAAATCTTGAGGCAAATTCTCATGTATTTAATCTTGAGGGATTTATTGATCAACAAGATGTTATTTAGGCACATATTTATGGTCTTCCTCTTCATGTCCATGAATTTCTTATTTCGAGGATACGATTTGATCCCTAGTCTCATTCATGGTTGTAAAAATCTGATCCAACTTTGTTGTTTTCTTAGTGGTAAATTGGTTAGGATCAAACAAAGGGTTTTTGTTATTTTCATCTTGAATGACCCTCATCTAATATTATAGCTCAAACCATTCTCATTTATAGTAAACATAAGGATACAAAAAATTTATTGGACTCATTAAGTCCTAGAGTTTGATCTGTAGCTTTGATACCACATGTAACACCCAAACTGTGATTTACTTAGAATAATGTAATAATTTTTTTAAATTAAATTCCATGTATTATTTAATTAGATTACACAAAAATAATATAATTACTGACCTTAGTATACTCACTAAGTATGTTAACCATAAAGTAAACATGTAACATTTAATACTTACCGATTACTAACATCATATGAAACAAAACATAACTAAATATAGAAAGTAACTACATATTTCAATCCATGATTGGTATAATAATACAACCACTACTATCAATGTACAATGAGTAATTAATTACATTTAAATTGACATAATGTTTCAATAATAAATACTATACAAGATATAAAGATCCATGAATCATGAGTCTCATGAACTCCAGTATCTCTGATAATCTCAAGTGTAGTCTTAAAAGAAGTACTATTGTGGGGAGGGAGATCATCATTTGAATGATTTTCCACACCAAACACAGACCATAAATCCCCTACACAATCCCCCATCAGGGAATGGCCCTCCCTTGATGGATGGGTAGATAGTGATGGTGCAGGAATCTAGAGAGATAAGCTAGTACCCATGTCATATAAGATTTATAATACATGATGTGTACCATAAAGAAAATGTGTTCTAACATGATATTGCATAAACATGTAAATCATACATATGAAATGACAATGTTTAACTAAACATTAATTTGGCCAAAGTTTTCAATTAGTTATTAATCTCTAGGATCATTCAAATTCATACACACCACTTGATTAAATTACCTTCATCTGACATTGGTGATGTTAAGTAAGCTAGTGAAGTATGTCTCACTACTTAGTTAATACCATCAATGCAAGATTTGGTTAATATAATATATAACCCATAGATTCAAATAGATTACTTCCTACTAGCAAGCATAAAACATTAAATAAAGGAATAATCAAAATACATAAATTTAGTTCATTAAACATATGCAATGAATATCATCTATATTATTTATCACATAAATAATAAACATAAAAAGTAAAATTTATACCAATTAGGTATAATATATATTTAGATTGCATGTTTCTAATTTCTATAAGTAGATTCAAATGTAATACATTCTATGACAAACAACAATATCATAGTCTATTATTTTTAATCTACACATTACTCAATTACAAGTAGCCAGTCCTAATAATTTCAAAGATCAAATATCTCATATACCAAAACATAATATTTCATTTATACAACCTGTTATACTTTTAGGAGATTGTATGCATATATTCATAGTATCATATCCCTCACAAATCTATAACTTATTTTTAACAATCAATAAAACTATAAATATAGGAATAACAATATATATTATATATGTTTATGAGTACCTAAGTCCATATATATATATGAACCTTTATAATATACATGCATAGATATATTGCTCATATAAATAAATATTGTTATATTATACTAACAGTCATATTCTATTTTCTATTAAGAAGCTCTTATGATTCAAACAAACCATTTAATTTTCCTATTCATAGAATGACAATCAAGGTCTATCATCAAATTTCAACATTTTCCAAACCCCTATTCCTATTCTCTTATTTCAAAGTCATGATCCATCTATAGTAAATCTAATTAAAATCTATTATGTTGTTTTCTCAATTTAGGTCTTAAATTGCATATACTATTTTGAATTATTAAAAATAGATCACAAACATCAATCAAATACTTAGACCCATATTATACCCTTGTTCAAACTATAGGTTTATAATTCCCTTGAGTTTGACAAGTATCATTTAAATCTAGTTGACTCCAACTCAAATTCACGATGATCCACATAATCATTTGCATAGTCTTTATAAGAATTTAAAATTATATAGCCTATGCTCAATTCAAACACATTAAAAATTTTATTATTCCAAGTTTAACCTTGATGAACTTATAAATATATATTAAAAACTCTTAAGCATATAGATACATTATTGGTTTCTATGTAGGTTTTGAATTGGATATCCATCCACATAACCAAAATACAAATTATATGATCTACATATTTATGTATATGAGATCTTAGTTAAATTGATATCCAATTCAACACAAATATACACCATTAACAAATGTCAAACTAGTTATAACAATCATCTCAAAACTTTCAATAATTTGAACTCAGAGTTCAGATAGGATTTACACGAATATACATGCAGTCCTTGTTTATATGGGATTCATGATTTTGTAAAATAATTAAACATAGTCCTATATATGTATTTTTAGTTTTGATAATCATATATATATATATATATATATAGATATATAGATATATATTCTCACTATCTTGAATGATTAAATTACACGATTTGTATATATATATATATATATATATATATTCATTATTTTGAATCACAAATATAGATACAATCCATATATATTCTCACTATTTGAATATAAAATTGCACACAATCATAATTTACATATGTTTATGGTTTGAATACTAAATATATACACCTTTTATACTTATATGTTCTCACTATTTGAATAACAAAATTTCACATTCCATATGTATATAATTTCACAATTTTGTATAATAAATGTATAGAATCCATATGTATTCTCATGGTTTAGTAAAATAGGGTGCATAGTCCATATATATACATATCTAAACTCTAAATGCATTTCAAAACAAACAATACATAGAATGTCCTTATAAATCTATTCACTCATCAAATTAACACAAACTTAATGTTTATGCCCCTAATAATTCAAAATATGCATAGTCATTGTATTATATATATAATAAAAAATGTGAGATATATATCTAATTGGGTACATATATATAATACAATTTCCAAATAAAAGTCAATTATCATGTATATGAAAACCATATTCCCAGGGTTTTATATTTATTAAGCTAGGGAATTATGCCATCACAAAGAAATAAATCAATTTAACCCTATTGAATATATACATACACATAATTTTTTTGCCTTTTTATAAGGATTTAGGTGACAGAGGTTTAGTTCTGTAGATGGTCAATCCATCCACAAGGCTAGACCTATATCAATATTAAAATGCATATTAATTTCAAAACCGTAATAGGAAAATATACATAGATTTTTTCTTGATTCAAATAATAATTAAAATACATCACCAACCTTATATAGTTTCTAATTGCAATAATATGAACCAAAAAATCTCTCTCCTTCTCTCTGCTATCTCTTTTCTCCTCTTCATGTCATTCCATTCTCTTCTCTAACTCCCCTCTTATCATTATTTGTTTTGTCCATCTTTCCCTTTCATTCTTTCATGAAACTACTTGCGTAATACTCATAATTTCCATTCATGTAGAAAATCGATTTGCCATTTAAATCTATTTTACTAGGTTAACCTTAGTTGACTCAAGCATAAAACCCAAACATTCTCAAACTTTTCCCAAAATTCCTTAATCATTATTTTAATCAGTTAAATCATACATGATCTATTTACGTTACATGCCCAAGTGCCACTTCTCAAAATTCCACTATTAACATTATTTCTCAATGATATTAACACTTCAAACATCACTATTGACTATGCATTCCAAATAATGACTAGGTTTAGTTCATAGGATAGTCTTAAGATATGATGGAAACTTTGCAATAAATTTGTAAAGATAAAAAATATCATGAATTTTAATAGTAATGTGACTAATATAAATTTAATTATATTCTTTTATCTAAAATGATAAATCACACAACTACTA
Source organism: Torreya grandis (assembly GCA_037957365.1). Lineage (NCBI taxonomy): Eukaryota > Viridiplantae > Streptophyta > Pinopsida > Cupressales > Taxaceae > Torreya > Torreya grandis. The sequence continues at coordinate 569,800 of JARHVA010007429.1, forward strand.
TACCAAACATAATGGCATTATAACAATGCAATCATTGATATTACTATGTTATATAGATTATATAATGCCTTTTTGTTATCTTTATATTTTAAGGTGTTAAGCCATATAATGATATTTCCCAAATATAATAATGATAACCATCTAATGTTCTAAAACATTACAAATACATTATGGTTAGTCTATAGATAGTAGTAACTAGATACTATTCATGTAGATTTGTGTTCTTGTAAAGCACTAAAAATCATGAATTCAATAACATGACATAATCATATAGCAACATTATACACTAAATATACATATAATAGACACAATGAAAAAATAAAATATTTATTACTCATAAGCATTAAACTTAACTAAATCACAAATAACACACATAATCAATTATATAAATACAAATAACATAAAAAATGTTTTAGAGCTAACAATTCAAATAATTCATATAATGAGTACTATCTAACATGGTGTGTGCATGGGTTCTAGTCATTCCTATATCATCCCCCAACACTTTAATATACACCATCCTCTCTAATAATGCTCTCCCTTCATCATGATTTGAGGGATGAATCTCTTCTGCATCCAAATCACGAAAAAAGGTAGTTATCCCATAACATCATGATATATATCATAATATATTATTCTAACAACAAATAAACATGATCATAATGTAAATAATAGACAATAAAGTTAACTCATATAAATGTAATCATGTAATCAAATCAACATACCACTATCCCATAATAGCATATGACTTACAACTTTGTTAAAAAGTAATTAATCAATTTATTGACCATTATAATCCATGGATAATCAAGTGAATCAACTTAATGAGAAATTAGGATGTGGCATTGTTGATGTATTGTGACCTTATTTTCCTCATCCATTATCTTATTACCTTCTCTCTTGTAAACTATGGGTCATATTGAATCACCTGGGCTACCACCCTAAGTATTATATGTTGATTCATCTAGTATAATCCTCAAAATCATATACAACATTAATAAATATTGGATCATGCTTGTAACTATTATTTCCATATGGAATGTGGACTCCATTCTTTTTAAGTTCATTTAAATATTGCGCGACTCTATTTCTAGGGTTTTGATCCTAGTATTATGCTTGATTCAACACATAGTGGGTTCTAATCTTTCCAATTGAATTAAGTTGCCTTTTTAGAAAATATTGCATTTGCCTAGGGAGAAAATGTCCATTAAGTTATATGTTACATTTGTGTGTGCACTATGCACCATTTGACCTAAATTTAGTTTGATAACCCATGTTAAAATTTTCACTTGAGAAAATTATCAAGTACTAGTGACTCTATTTATTATGTTGTATAAAATGATGGTTATTAAAACTTGAAGAATCATGGGTTTCAATTGATCAGATCATTAACTACTCTTAGAGAAGCCAATCTCTAATCCATTACATCAAAATAATCCATTGTAGTTGCTTCTCAATTTAAATCTAATTATAATAAATTTAAACTTGGTGAAATTAGTAATCAATATGTTGAAATTTTGTAGTGTGGAAGGCTTTGAGAAAATGCAATTGGTAGGCATAATGATGGTAAAGGTGAAACACAAATCCCACCTATGAGAATAATACCAAGGTAAAATGGGATGGATATTCACAACTAAAGCATCCTAGAGCCTAAGCCAACTAGGTTAAATTGGCATAAAAGTGCAAGGATGGGAGATGAAATAAGGTAAAGTGAGATTATTCATCTATCATGCCTAGTAAGTTTAGACTTCCAAGTCAAATGGGTAGAAAAAATATGCTAAATATATTACTTATAATATGAAACTATAGTGTTTTCTTTGCATACAACATGAATTATAGTGAGAAGAACAAATAAAAGTTATTACTAATGATAAAAAAAGGGTCCCTCAATTCATCTAAGCCCCATGTTCTAATCTGGTTGTCTACTTTCCCTACAAACCAACCCTACCTTCAACACAAATTTACCTCCTCATTTCAAATTTTCTTCCTCTCACTCAATTAAATTTCCCTCCTCTATGAGAACCTCATCAAATTAATTACACTCAAATATAATTTTATATATGGCATTTAAACCTTAGTTAGAAAGGGTATGATTATAATGAGAGATAATAACTACTTAAATATTATTATTATTTTAGATTTTACAATTTCAATGTAATTTAAAATTAGTAATGTTAAGTTCAAATTTATGTGGTTGGGTAAGAAAGTGTTTAACCCTAAAATGAATTGTGGGGGTATGTTTTCGCTTTAAGCGTAGGGTTAAGAATATATAAATGAAATGACATAAGGTTGATAATCAGATTTATAATAGGCTAATTAAATATTAAACTCAAATATAAGCATACACTGAATTTATTATGTTGTTAAAGTCTAAATTTGGAAAGTAAAACTAGGTTAGATATAGAAATGACAAAGAAGAGAAGTATTTATCTTATTATGATGCTAATGCAGTTCTATATCTAGAACATGATAAAATTAGGCAAGAAAATAGTAATGGAATAGTTGTCAGATTTTGGATCTAGTGCTTTTAGCTATCTAGACACTTTTGTCAACCTTAGAGGGTGCATTGATGCTACTATATGAGTCTAATGATAGTATCATGTACATAATATATATTTAAATAGGATGTGACCACCTATATAAATTTGGGTTTGGGTTTTCCTTTACTCTAGTGCACTCTAATCTAGGTCATGGATAGTTTCTCCTTATGAAATAGAAAAACCCTAGCCTTATATTTTTGATGCAGGAGAAATTACAAAAGTTTCAAATTCTAGTGTAAAAATTCAAATTTTGGTTTTCCCTCCAAATTGTGAGATTTCAAAATTTCACCTTGAAAGTAAAATGTAATTATCAAAAAGTGAAAGTAAAAAGGTAAAGAGTAATGGTTAGGCTGTTGAGTAAATTAAGGGGAAATGGTTGAAACTATTTTCAACCTTAGAATATTGTTAAAACTTAAAAACAACATTTGTTTGCCTTAAGCCCAATCTGGGCGTAGAAGTTGGAAGAGAGATTCTTGAAAAGAAAGAAAAACAAAGAAGAATTTATTAAGGAGAGAGGATGAGAAGAGAAGGAGGATGAGAGGGGTGTAGAAGTGAAGAAGAACAGAGAGGAAGAGTCCTCTCATTCAAGAGAAAGAGAATGGAATGAAGAAGAGAGAGGAGAATTAGTGAGGGAGGACCTCACTCAAGAAATGTTAAAGGAAAGAGAAGGAGAAGTCAAGAGAATGTGTGAAGGAGAAAGCAAGGTTTTAAAAGCCATGGATTTTGGAATTGAAATGTAAGTCTTCTACTGATCAATGAAGGAATAAATGTTTTGTTTCATGTTATGGTCTCTTTATGAATTCTGGTAACATGCCTGCATATGTGAATGTGTGTATGTATGAAAGATGTGTGTATGATGATTCTCTAAATAAAATTGTGAAATACTGATTATTTTATATGTTGGGAACAATCTAAAGGTGGTATTATGTGATCAAGAGGTTTTAAGGAGTTTGGAATGTTGTAAAAAGCCTAAACAGGGTATTCAGGCCTGTAAAACTACAGCCCACTGTCTTAAATCAAATCCACGTGAAAATGTTTGTATGAAGTCTAAAATGGTATGGAGATAATATATATAGGTCCCTAATGAAATTATAAACTTAAGAGTGAAGAAAATCAGGCCCTAGAAACCCTCTTGATGTCCAAAATCTCCACAGTTGAAATTCAGGCCTGTAGGTGACAGTGTATAGAAAAAGTTAAGAAACTTGTATGTTTTTGCATTGTAAGTGGATTGATCAGGTAATTTTTGATAGGGAATATGAATGGGGAATTAATTAAGGTATTTTCATGGTTTTTTATCCTCTTTAAAGTCTATTGATCACACAAAAAGAGATGACAATAATGAACCCTGTTGGCTGTCATAAAAATACAGTCCAAGAGAACTGAGTTGTTGAGCATTAGAAGGTACAAAAAGTTGACATGACCAAGATGATTATTTGAGAAGGTTTAGGGGGTTTAAAAGTACCATATAAAAGTGATTAGAGCCCTTGAAACTATCTAAAACACACCCAAAAAAAATAATTAGCTCGCAGCCTGTGACTGTCCAAGGGAAAATCTTGATTTAGCTTCTAGCCCTCAAAATGAGTTTTAAAGCTTGAAAACTATTAAAACTTTGGGATTTGACCCTTGATGATGTTTTAAAACTGTTGGAATTTGTTTCAAGGTGCTATAGTATGGATAAGTATAAAAAAAGACAATTACCAAGTGAAGCCTAGGTGCATGTGAAGGAAAGAGCATAGGCCAATATAGTAAAAGTGAATTTCTCCAAAGAGGTGCACTAAAAAATGATTGATTAACCTGAAATAAGATAATGGGTATCTATAATGATGCTTTTTTTGCTTATAAAGTCCATATTTTACTCTGGACAAGGTGTTTTGCATTTAAGGAGGTCTAATTAGAATAGGGCTTAAAGAAGGAAGTATAATTCCGTACAAAGTAACCTTAGGAGATTTTTCAGTATGTTATAGAAGGGATTAATGGGTATTCATAAATGGTTTTACTTTCATGATTTAATTAACCTAGGAGTTATGGCCAATAAATAGGTAAAATAGGGCTACAAGGAATGAATGATCTAGATAGGCCTGTATCAGTTTGTTGATGGTTACAGAGCAGTGTAACATAAGTTTCCTCATTTGGTATCAGAGCTTGAAGCTCTTGGTAATTGGTAACTTGTTGTTGGTTATGATTTCTAATGAGTTGTTACAGGATTTGGCAAGAGGATCAGCAGGACAAAGCATTAGGAGACCCTGGGGAGAAAAGGTATGAATAATTGTGCTATTTGATTTGAGTTATTGTGTTGAGAAGCAATAAAGTGAAGGAGTTTCAGGTTCAAGGCAGTCAAGACATTAAGGCTTAAGAAGAGAAGAAGCCAAGGAAGGCTTAGTTAAGATCCAAGAAGAAGCTTGGATAGTTTGCCAAAAGACTAAGGTGAAATAGACTTAGGTGAGGTAAAGAATGGAGTTTGAAGCTTGGAGAAGCTCTAGAAGAAGAGCATAGTGAATGCTCAAGAGGAAGATCCAAATCAAGGTAAGCTTGGATTTTTGATTTGTATTTGATGAAGTGTTGTATAAGAGTTGTTGCAGGATTGAGAAAAGGATCAAAAGACTAGGATGCAAAAGGCCTAGGTGAGATCAAGGAGATTGTCAAAAGACTAGTCAAGAAGAAAAGGCTTGGTGAGACAAGGGATCAAAAGACCAAGGTGGAAAAGACTTGGGTGAGGATCTCAGAGATGGAAGCATTGTTGAAGGCACTGCAAAGCAGCAAGGTATATGAGAGCACCAAGAAGAAAGCAAGCATCAAAGGTATGGACAGTTTTGTAATTGATAAAGAAATTGCTAATTTGAAGAGAGAGTTAGCTAAGATTAAAGATGAATATGAGTTTTGGATACAGATGGATAAGCAAGCATGGGTATGGCCAATGAAGAATAGGATGAAGTGGCCAATATATCTCCTAGTGAAAAGGAGAAGAAGGGAAAATGAGATTGCCATGAAGAGAGAAGCCCATAGAGGCTTGAAGAAGGTAAGAAGGTTGCCAAGTGAGCAGCAAGAGGAAGAAGTTGTGAAGAAGGTTCTCATTTTGGAGGACAAGAGGAGAAAATAAATAAAAGAGGAAGTGCCAGGAAGAGCACTTGAGAAGATAAGAGTGTTGATGAGGAGAGCACTCATAGGGACCTTGTGGTCTCTTGTTTTTATTTCTAATATTGTGTTTGCATGGGTAATTGCAGGTATGAGCAGCCTTGTGAAAGTCAAGAGAATGGCCTTGAAGAGTGAAGAGATTGGTGCAAGAGAAGACACCAAGTACACAAGTGAATATGTAAGAGGAAAGAGAAGAGAGTTTGCTGATGTTGATAAAGAAGAAGAGATGCATAGGTTAATGCATAAGAAAGGTATTGATGATTCCATACAAGCAAGAGAAGAGATGGAAGATGAAGCTGAATTCCATGATGCCATTGAAGGCCAAGAAGAAGAAAGAGAGCAGCCAAGCATAAATAAAGAAGAAAGTACAGATAATCAAGAAGCTATGCAAGACAAAGAACTAATGGAGCAGCCCATTAAGGAGGTAAAGTTGAGTTCAATAATTGATTCTTCTTATAAGCATGAAACTGTTGATATGCATGTTAGAGAAGCAAAGAGAAAGGTGAAGTTTTAAATTAACCATGGATATGTGATGCCTAAATGGTGGAAGAAACAAATACAAAGCATGAAGAAAGAGGTAGAATGCAAAGTGAGCAAGGCCAGCTATCAAGCAAGACAACATGAAGATGTCAAAGAGCAGAAATTTGTTGGTAAATTGAACAAGTGTCATCCAAAAACTATGAAGAAGGTATGGATGGCTAAAGGTGAGAAAGAAAACTTCTCAAATAATAATGAAGTAGAGCATAAAACTACAAAGATGAAAGGTAATTCAATTGCTTGCAATGAATGGGATAATAATGTTTTTGTATCATTCAATGATCTTTTTATGGAAAATGAAGAATGTAAAATGTCTATGAAAGTGAATGTGCAGCAAGGAGAGAGTTCCAAGAGGATGGATGATGAAAGTGGAGATGTGAAATCAGTTCACATGTTTGAAAAGAGTAAGGAGATACAAGGTAAGGGTGCTTCAATTATTTTTGATAAGTATATTGATGAGATGAAGAGTAAGGCTAGTAAGGAACAAGCAATCCTTCAGGTTGATAAGCCCAAGTTTGATGAAGATGGTGAGATAGATGAGATTTCACTAAAGGAAGAGTTGAGAATGTTAGAGGAGCTGTTTGGTCATTCAAGAGAGATGAATGAAGGTACAAATAATGATGAAGGCAGCATTGGGAAGAGTGAAAGAAGACAAGAGCAAAGCAAAGAGGCAAAGGCAATTTTGATCAAGGAGCAAGAATGTGAAGGCAGCCAAGAGGCTTCATGGCCTCAAATGTTTTCTACTAAGGTGGCTTTGAATGTTTTGTATGCAGGTATGAAGGTTGCTAAAGTGAATGACATACATGAGTCATTGAAGAAGCTCATGAACCAAGAAGAACAACAAGAATATCTAGAAGATAGGTATGAAGATGAAGAAGCATGGAAGTGGGAGATGACAGCTGAGAAGGAGATGAGGAGAAGAACATACCAGAAGAGGAAGAACAGCAAGATGAAAGACAAAGACTACCAAAGACAAGCATTGGTATTGACAACAAGACTGTGGGATCCAGGTATACAAGTGAAGACTAAAGTGAGGAGGAAGCATGAAATTTGAACTAAGGTTCAAATCTTTTCTAGAGGGAGAGTATGATGTAGGAGCATCTACAAAAGTTTCAAATTCTAGTGTAAAAATTCAAATTTTGGTTTTCCCTCCAAATTGTGAGATTTCAAAATTTCACCTTGAAAGTAAAATGTAATTATCAAAAAGTGAAAGTAAAAAGGTAAAAAGTAATGGTTAGGCTATTGAGTAAATTAGGGGGAAATGGTTGAAACTATTTTCAACCTTAGAATATTTTTAAAACATAAAAACATCATTTGTTTGCCTTAAGCCCAATCTGGGCATAGAAGTTGGAAGAGAGATTCTTGAAAAGAAAGAAAAACAAAGAAGAATTCATTAAGGAGAGAGGATGAGAAGAGAAGGAGGATGAGAGGGGTGTATAAGTGAAGAATAATAGATAGGAAGAGTCCTCTCATTTAAGAGAAAGAGAATGGAATGAATAAGAGAGAGGAGAATTAGTGAGGGAGGACCTCACTCAAGAAATGTTAAAGGAAAGAGAAGGAGAAGTCAAGAGAATGTGTGAAGGAGCAATCAAGGTTTTAAAATCAATGGATTTTGGAATTTAAATGTAAGTCTTCTATTTATCAATGAAGGAATAAATGTTTTGTTTCATGTTATGGTCTCTTTATGAATTCTGGTAACAGGCCTGCATATGTGAATGTGTGTATGTATGAAAGATGTGTGTATGATGATTCTCTAAAGAAAATTGTGAAAGACTGATTATTTTATATGTTTGGAACAATATAAAGGTGGTATGATGTGATCAAGAGGTTTTAAGGAGTTTGGAATGTTGTAAAAAGCCGAAACAGGCCTAAACAGGGTATTCAGGCCTGTAAAACTACAGCCCACTGTCTTAAATCAAATCCACGTGAAAATGTTTGTATGAAGTCTAAAATGGTATGTATATAATATATATAGGTACCTAAGGAAATTATAAACTTAAGAGTGAAGAAAAACAGGCCCTAGAAACCCTCTTGATGTCCAAAAACTCCACAGTTGAAATTCAGGCCTGTAGGTGACAGTGTATAGAAAAAGTTAAGAAACTTGTATGTTTTTGCATTGTAAGTGGATTTATCAGGTAATTTTTGATAGGTAATATGAATGGGTAAGTAATTAAGGTATTTTAATTGTTTTTTATTCTCTTGAAAGTCTATTGATCACACAAAAAGAGATGACAATAATGAACCCTGTTGGCTGTCATAGAAATACAGTCCAAGAGAACTGAGTTGTTGAGCATTAGAAGGTACAAAAAGTTGACACGACCAAGATGATTATTTGAGAAGGTGTAAGGGGTTAAAAAAGACCCTATAAAAGTGATTAAATCCCTTGAAACTATCTAAAACACACCCAGGAAAAATAATTAGCTCGCAGCCTGTGACTGTCCAAGGGAAAATCCTGATTTAGCTTCTAGCCCTCAAAATGAGTTTTAAAGCTTAAAAACTCTTGAAACTTTGGAATTTTACCCTTGATGATGTTTTAAAACTTTTTAAAGTGGTTTCAAGGTGCTAAAGTACGTATAAGTATAAAAAAAGACAATTACCCAGTGAAGCCTAGGTGCATGTGAAGGAAAAAGCATAGGCCAATATAGGAAAAGTGAATTTCTCCAAAGTGGTGCACTAAAAAATAATTTATTCACCTAAAATAAGATAATGGGTATCTATAATGATGCTTGTTTTTCTTATAAAGTCCTTATTTTACTCTGGACAAGGTGTTTTGCATTCAAGGAGGGCTAATTAGAACAGGGCTTAAAGAAGGAAGTATAATTCCGTACAAAGTAACCTTAGGAGTTTTTTTAGTATGTTATATAAGGGGTTAATTGGTATTCATAAATGGTTTTACTTTCATTATTTAATTAACCTAGAAGGAGTTATGGCCAATAAATAGGTAAAATAGGGCTACAAGGAATGAATGATCTAGATAGGTCTGTATCAGTTTGTTGATGGTTATAGAGCAATGTAACGTTAGTTTCATCAATTTTCAATGTGACCTTAGGGAAAAATGGGTTAGTGGGAACATGATGTTGAACTCACCTAAATGACCCCATTATAAAATAACATGGCCAACATATCCAATAATATATAATAGGAGCTTAGACTCATGTAGTTATCCCATGCATGTTATCTTATGTGTGAATCATGCAATGTTTGTAAATCAAGTATAATAGTGACTTGGATTGTAACTTATAAAATTAGGTTTTTGGGATGTTATTTTAATACTTCAGACCTATTTATTTGTTGTACCTATGAATGATATGTAAATAGGTAATATTTAATCAATTAAATGCTTGATAGAGTGATCTTTTATAAGTGCCTTCATCTCTTTCATCTTTTTGAGGTGAGGAATGAATGAGGGTTGATATTTTATTTATATCAATCTCTTTGGAGTAATAACTCACACTAAAAAAATTAGGCTAACTATTAGGATTCATTTAATTTGATAATTAGATGACTTTAGGGCACTAGACACTTATGTCAGGGCAGGATAGTAATGTTGAAACTGATATCTTTCCCAAACATTAGTCTCTAGGGAGTAGAAAAATAGGTACATGATTAGAACTTGTAGAGGTGTAAGATAAGTACATTTTAAGCATTATGGGTAAGACAGAATGTTTGTGTTATCAATAGAAGACTATTCAAACTAAGAGATAGGCTAAGGGGCACAAAATAGTATATATGTGAGGCTTGTAGAAGCAAGGAGAGTATATAACTAGGAAGAAAATCTAAGGTCTGAGTTAAATCCAAGCGTACAAAATTGAGGTGCTATATAATCACAAAATATCATCTAAATTTCCCTCTTTTAATCTAATAATTAAATTTCTAGTTTAAAGGAAAGGAATAAGTACTTGGGTGTGTGTGCACACCTTGTCTTTACTTGAGTTGAATTTCAATTCTTGGTTTGTGACTAACGTACAACCAAGAACATGTTATAGTGTAATTAGTGCATGAAATCAGGGTTAAAATTACTTGAAATAGATTGAAATCAAAAGAGCAAGGTTTAGGAGCACACATGTGTTGATTAACAGCCTTGCCTATTGTAAATTTATTTTGTAAAATATGTATCATTGTAAGGCTTTGAAACTAAGATTAGGATAAATATAGATAAATATTTAAAGTACATATATCTAAAGAGATAGATAAAGAGAGATTGGGAGGCACATGCCCCCAAATTTGTAGAAAAAGTGAGTTGCCACCTGATAGTTGAGATTATCTCAATCATGCAACCCAATAATACTTATAACTTGGTGAGGGTGGATGATCAAGTCCAACCTGAAAAATTGGCAAGATTGAGTGATTTGATCACCTCAACCATACTAAAAGGTGAGCCAACTACTATAGTAGATTTGATCAATATGGTCAATAAAATTCTATTGGGTATCAGTACGTGCAATGGTTTTACAATCTAAAATTTAGATTTTGAAATATTATGCACATGTTACATAGTGTTTTAACAATTTTGGGAATATTGGGGTTTCATTCTTAATTTAGCTAAAGGGTCTGGATTGATAGATTAGTAAATAACATGAATCAAATAAGCTACTGATTTGTGAAATTTATTTTTAATTATAAATTTTCTAAAAGTATTAATAATAAGGAGAAAATAAGACTTATCTTAAACTATGTTGATCCATTTGAGACAAGATTTGATATTCACTATTCAGGCCTGGGAAACTATCACAAACAATATTCTAGCTTTCATTTTTTGAATATAGGAGCACCAAAAGTGGACAAGAGTGGCACTGGTGCTATACTATTTATTTTGTGATATTGCACTAAGGATATAAGCTTTTTAATTTTTGTTTGGTAGGTTTATGTGACATTGTCTCTGAATTTGTGAAGCCTCATTGTTAGTAGTGTTCCCTATAGAGCTGATTTTATTCATTTTTATGCCTTCAATATACTTGAATAAAACTTTGGCAAATAGGTAAAATGGGTTAGTGTGTGTAATATGCACTGGATGTACTTCACACCCCATGTGTGGGCATGCTGCCTACATACTGATACTCTGAAGAGGGATCAAGCCATATGTAGTTCTCCCTTTGAAAGTACTTGGTGCAATTTTGATATGAAGATGAAATAAATGCTAGATTAGATGTGCTTTAAGATGGCTAGGGATTGATGCAAATATTTAGATTTACTTAGGACTATACTAGATGGTTGTATGTAGAGAATAGGGATGATTGCCTAAGTGGTTGCACTTGTATTCTTGCTTACTTGATAATATTTTCCAACCTCTTATAAATGATATTTGAATGGGATTTTATAGGGATCTATTTGTCATGGATTGAATTTTCTCACTTTAGGATGAGAAGGATAAGGATGGGGAACCATAATAAAATGATTGTTGGGGCTAGAAATGAGATTGGACAATATCACTAAAAGTGGACAAGAGTGGAATTGGTGTTATTATCCTAGTGTGGTGCTATTGTCTTGGGTAGATGAGACATGGGGGATGGATTGGTCATGAAAAGAGGGTCTTGGCTCAACTAGGATCAATTAAAAAAGACTACAGATGATTGGGAATCAGTGAAAACAAGCCTATGAGGGTCATGAGAGAAAGCAAGAAGGACCTATGGATTGGATTTCATTAGTCATTCTCAATTTACCAATTTTTGCATTTTATATGACTACACATAACATATACATCTTAAATATGTCTCATGTTGAAATGGTGTATAAAAATGGAACTAATGTATATAATTCTACTACAACTATGAATCTAAATCATATAATGGTGTGCTTTGGCCAATTTGGATAACTGTGTAATTGTGGAGGACATGATTCTAAAGCATAGCCCCATTATATATGTATAAATCTAAAAACTGATATAAGTACCAATATGGAGGACATGTTTCCAAAACATACCCCCACTATAAATTGGAGATGTTGAATAATGAATAGGTGTGGAGAACATGTTTCTAAAGCATTCCCCCATTGAATCTATAAATCGATATAGGTACCATATGTTGAATAAATGAGGAGAACATGATTCCCAAACATACCCCCACTGAATCTAATTTTTTTGGATGTGTGGAATCCTTGCCCATATGAAATGACCCCATTTAATCTACAAACTTATATAAGTACCAAATACTAAATGAGTGTGGAAAACATGATTCCAAAGCATGCCCCCACTAATATCCCCCCCCCCCGCCCCCCCCTTTGAGGTGAGGGAAGATAGGAATCGGGAGTCAACTCACCTAAAAAGGGTAAAATAATTGTATAATCTATGAATATAACCATGTAGAATATAGAAGGAGCATGTTTAGGTAAATATATCATTGAAGTGCATTTAACCAATGTGATCATATGTAGACCTAAGATGCATGATAAATATTATGAAAATGTCTAGATAATAACAACACAAGCTCAACAAGTAAACAATAACACACATAAGAGAACTCAAAATAAAGTTAAGAGACAATGGCCCAAGGAGACCATAAACAAAGGGCATGTTCAAATGTCATACAATTTAAGGGACATGACTTAGTTAAATGTCCATCAAAGTAATAATAGCATATTTAAATGTCCATACAACAAGTAATGACATATGAAAATGTCAAATAAATCATACATAGGCATGGGGGTTGCAAGCAAAGGATCATATTTAAATGCTTGAATAAGAAAGATAATACACTCAAGGAAGTTCACAAAGTGAAGCATAAACAATAAACATAAATATGTCATAATGGCTTATGGATCTAATGTGTTAGAAAAGTATGTTAAGTGTATAACATATAAATTACCCTATGTAAGATATAATCATGGATAATAGGGATGTGTAAGTACATATGTTATCTCAAATTGTAGTGTATAATGATCATTAAATCATATAACCTATGTGTATCACGATCAAAGAAGTGGATGCCCCCAATGTCCATATGATATGAGTAGAGGGAAAGCCCAACATTTGAAATAAGAGTGTATATTATATATGTGTATGCTTCTATCACACCCAATGTAAAAGTGTGACACATATGTGTATATATTAATAACTAAGTATGAGGTCTATCAATATGGAACTAACATATGGATGCCAAGGAACCAATATGATAGGTAAGTATGAATGGTATTTTTGGATTTTTAAGTGTTTTTTTTATTTTTTGGTATTTTTTAAATTTTTGAAGAGGAAAGATCATCCTATGATGCCATCCAATGGATGGTCATAGATATATCCCCCAATAGGAACCTTAAAACCTTAATTTGGATATTTTATATTGAGGTAGTGATAACTGAGGTAGTCACCATATACAATGAAATCTAGATGGAAATAAATAAGATTGACTATAGTGATCAAATGGTAACTATGTTCTTAATTTTGGTTCTAATAATGTAACTAATGTATCTATGGGATTATTAAGTGTATCATATTCATATTTTTCATAATTAGTATTGTCAAGATCCTATAAATCTATAGTATCATTAGAATTATAATTATCGATCTCATCATATAACTTTTTAGGCTACTCTTGAAATTTTGATATACCATTTTGAGTGTTTTTAAATGAATAAAGAAATGTAAAATAATGCAATTATGACCCTTTTGGTATGTCATTATTTTTATCTATGTTCACCTTAGATATTAATACCTTATGAACATCCTAAGCTACATGGTTCACCTTGTTGTTATCTGTATTTGGTTCTATACATCTTGGATATGGATTCAAGTGATATGTACAAGGTCTTGTAGGTATAAATAGATCATGTGGTAAGGTATCAATTGGATCATAACAAAATTTACTCAATTTTTCATGTCATATTAGTATTATAATAATATCACCATTGTCATAATCACATAGAATTGTGTCCTCTTGTTGTTCGATATTGACCAACAAAGGGAGTTTGTTAGAGAATTTTCAATGATGTCATGGTGATGTCATGGAGGTGTACTAGTGATTTTATGAAGTAACATAATAGTCTAAGTTAAAATGACAAAGTGTGGAATGTGTTTGTCCTAGTATGCTTGAAGGAGGCTTGGTTGATCTTCAGTTATGGCATGGCCATAGATGTTCAGGGATGAGTATGGTGATTTGATCATGTGCAAGGGGTCTTATCAAAATTCAAGAATGATTTGAGTTCTTATGTGTATGAGTGGATTTCATATAGTTAATCATTATTTTCAACTAGAAATTTTGGGTCTAGTAGCAAAAAATCTAAGTAGGTAGTTTGTTGACATCACCATTGCCACATCTCAATGAGTCAAGGGGAGCTGGTCATATGGTTGTGATAAAATTTGTTATTAGTTTATATGAACTTAATTTTAGGTCATGGGATGAATCAAAACTTAATATATGCAAGTGAAAATTTGGGCTCTTAGGCATTTTGACAACATTTTCCCATACTTAGCCAAATTTGTAATGTGGCAAGAAAAGCTGAGTAGGCATTTTGATGGTGTTATATTTCACACGTGTGAAGGTGTGAGGAGAAAATGATCATATGGGTTTATTTAGTTTTATGCCTAGTTAATATGCACTAAATTTTAGTTCATGTAATGAATCATAACATAAGATATATAAGTGGAAATTTGGGCTCTCAAGTAGTTTGACAGTGTTTTCCCATACTTAGCCAAATTTGCAAAGTGGCAAGAAAATCGAAGTAGGAATTTTGATGCTATTATATTTAGCACATGTGATGTTATGAGGAGAAAATGATCATATGGGTTTGCTCAATTTTGTGCCTAGTTAATTTTAATTAACTTGTAGATCATGCGATGAAGCACATCAAAAGATATGCATGTGCAAAGTTAGATTTCCAGATAGTTCTTGACATAGTTGGTCTAGTGGTAGAAACATCTAAGTGAGTAGATTAATGGAATTATATCTTGTATTTATGAAGGTTTTAGGATTAATTTTTCACATGGTTATATTTTCCTATGTGAGGAAATAATATGGTCCAAATTTTAGATCATGCATCTAAGCACAACAAAAGTTATTAATGTCCAAAGTTGGCCTTCCAAGAAGATAACCAATGGTCTCCATACTTAGTCATTTTTACATGATGTTAAAGATATAGACCAGATGGAGATTAAATGGTTCACAAGAGTTCATACATCTAGAACTATGATGTGTAGTAAGTCATATGAGTCAAAAGGTTCATTGGTTAACAAAGTTAAAGATCATGTTCTTTACAAAAGGATCAATAGAACATATTTATTCCAAGATGTATGGAATCAACAAGATGAGGACAAGTGTTTAAATTTTAACATCAAGAAGAGATAAAGATCAAGCCTATTTCAAGATCTAATAGTGAGTGGATGTTATTATAGATAGAGATCAATGGTGCACATTGAGTGAGATGTTTTCAAGGTGTCCAATGTTTAACATAGTTAAAGACCAAGCTATGTATAAGAGATCAATGGAGCACATTAAGTCAAATAGTCAAGATGAAGATCTAATGGTGAGAGATGAAATTTAAAGCTTAAGTTACTTAAAATTAGATTTATGGTGCATGATTGATCTAAGTAGTGAGGACATGATATGTGAGCAAAGTGACCAAGGTTTAACTGTGAACATTTGCATTTAAATATTTTAATTTAACAAAAGAAAAACTAGTGCTCTATATTTTGGCTATAACTTTTGATCTGGGTAGAATTTGTTCATAGTGAAAAAAGTGAACTTATATAAGACTCCAAGTTACATCTTAAAATATATATTAAAATATCTAAAAGTGTGTATAGTTAAAATTATGAAGGTTTAAACTTGACTGTGTTTGACATTCATTTGTTAAAAACCCAGGAACGGTGTTTGAGCTTGTGTTCATATTATTTTGATGTCTCATGATGACTTAGATTTTTTTGAGTGTTTTATAATCCATGAGGACCATCTATGTGCATTTTGAATATTTGAATAATTATATCTAGTATGAACAAAGGTTTAAAAACTAACTATGTGTATATTCATAATGGTTGTTGTACATAATGTTGTTTGATCAATTTATGCTTAAGCAAAAGGGTGATCTTATGGATGTTGGCACTTAAAGGGGAAATATAGATCATGTGACATGGGTCCATTATTTGGAAAGTTTTCATGTGTTCCTAGTTGGCTTGGAGAAGTGTCAAAAAGGTAAATGGGTCATCATAGGACCTAAAAGATGACTTACGCTTATTTGAAAGAGAGTTGTGCTTAAGTGTGAACCATGTTAGATGCCTTAAGGGTGAATGAATGTATTTTGGATGACAAGGAAAAACTATGGAATTGATAATTCATGAATTCTCTATAAATAGTGAAACCAAATGTGTTGGTTTCTATATTTGTGAGAGACTTGTGTAAGGCTTGTGTGTGAGGAGTATGCATTAAAGCAGAGAAGAGAGGATAGGTAATGTGCCTTTTAGATGAGTTAATGATTTAATAGTTTGAGGATTGAGTCTATGACATGTAGGTCATAGTTCTATTAGTAGAATAGTTTTATTTTAGTTTGAATATATGTAAAGAGGTATGTGTGTGCATATGAGGATAGTTTCAGTGAAGAAGGAGAAAGATTATGACATGCCTATGTGAGAGGCCTATATAAGTTAAAGATGAAATTTATGTAGGGGTTAAAAATTTTAGAGATCCATAATCAGGTGTTGAAGACATAAGTTCTAAGGTGGAGGTGTTCACTTTAAAGGAGGGTCTAAAGGACTTGATATTTTTTAGTGGTAATTACTCCTTATGAAATAGGTGTTTCACTAAAGGCCTTTAGTCAGGAGGACCTAATCAAGGTTTCTGGTCTAAAGGACTTGACCAGTATCTTGTTTGTTATCTATTATAAGACAAGTAGTCCATGTGTTATAGGTTTGAGAGTGGGTTTTATTACCCATGAGGGTTTCTCATAGGAATTGTGTTGTGTGTTTGATCTTGTGTATTCATTGAATGAATGGTCTCTCTTGTTAATGTTACTTGATCAAAGTTGATATATGTTTATTATTTAATAGTTTTTAAGGATTGGAATTGAAATTGAAATATGCAAGATCATTGATTCACCCTCCCCCTCTCAATGATTGTACCTCTAATAATTGGTATTAGAGCAAGTCCTTTGGTAAAGGCTTAACAACTTGAAGTTGGTCCAAGGAACAATATGGGTAGTCATCAAGGAGGTTTCTCTATTAAGAAAACACTGATGTTCAGGATACAATTATGCATTTTGGAGTGCTAGGATGAGGACATACATTATTTCCTAAGGGTTTGATGTATAATAATCTATTTTGGATGGTTATGTTGTTCCTACTACTTCTCCATCTAGTATTACAAATATGAATCTATTTGAGAATAAGTCTAAGGCAATGAATGCCATTACTTGTGGTCTTATAGAGACTGAGTTCACCAAGGTAATCCATTGTAAATATATTAAAGAGATATGGGACAAAATGTAGATCATTTATGAAGTGGATTCAAAGGTCAAGCCTGCTAAATTATAGACTCACAAAAGGCAATTTGAAAGTGTTAAGATGAAGGAATAAGATTTTGTGGCATCCTTTCTATAGAGAGTTAATAAGATTATGAACATCATCAAAGGTCTTAGAGAGAACCTTAAAGAGGCTAATGTAGTTAAAAAAGTATTAAGGTCTCTATCCCTCAAGTTTTATCCAAAAGAGCTTGATATAGAAAAAAGTCATGATCTTACTCAGTTGAAGATGGATCAATTGCATGACACCCTAACTACTTATGAGATGAGGAAGAATGATGATATACCACCAAATAAGGAAGCAACATTCAAGATTGAAATGAAGATAAAGAAGAAGTTCCAAGTTAAGAAACCCAAGGAGGATGGCATTTTTGATATAGATGAGGATTAACTAATTTCTTTGATTTCAAAGAAATTGAAAATAGGTTCAGGAAAGTATAAGGGTAAATTAACCATCAAATGCTTCAATTGTGGAGAGGTAGGACATTTTGATAATAAGTGACCTTATAAGTATAAGAGGGATAATGATGAATATCATAATCAAGGTCATGATGATGGAAATATATCATCTAGGTCTCTTAAAATCAAAAAGGGATTCAGAAGGTTTGACAATAACAAGTACTTCAAGGACAAGAAGAGTTTCTACACCAAAGAAGATTGCAGCTCATCAAATGAGAATGAAGTCAGTGACTCAAAGTATGGTCATGAAGATGATCATCTTATTGAAGATGAATACCTATTCATGGCTAAGGAAGTTAGTTGCTCATATCAAAAGGAGTTTACTTGGAGTGATTTAGATGATGATGAAGATGAGGTTGACTATGAGATTGCATTGACAAATGCTATTGAAGAACTAAATATTGAGAAGAAGATCAATAAGAAGATGAAATCTAAACTCAAAAACTATGAGGAAAAATTCAGTGTATTTGAGGCAAGAATGAATGAAGATGTCAGGATCATGAATATATAGTCAAGCATCTTAGTTGTCAATTAGAAATCCTATTTGCAAGCCTGAAAGCTAAAGAAGATGAATGTTTAAGGTATGTTTTTGAAAACAAGTTTCTGAAAGATGAGTTAGATAAGTCTAAAAGCAAGGTGAAATCATTTGTCAATTTTGATAAGAGTTCTAATGATCTGGATAATCTTATAAAGAGTCAAAAGTCTACTAGTGATAGATCTGGATTGGGTTTTAATGAAGAGTCCAAAGTTGCTTCTCAAGTTGACATGAAGGTCAATGAGAGCAAGGTGGTTCAACCCTTGAAGGTCACCAATTAGTCAAGAAATGATGGTGAAAATACATTGAAGACAAATCAGATCAGACAACCTAATTCTATGAGGTATACAAGATCTAATGGTTACTTTTACACATGTAATCAATTTGGTCATACGGATAGAGAATGCAAAATACCTATTAGAAATGAGTTTGCATAAAACTATGATGGGGGTCTTCAATCGAAAGGTGTTAAAAAGGTTGAGTGTTTCAATTGTCATGTTGTGGGACACTATGCAAAACATTGTCCATCTAAATTAATGGAATTTTAATTCACTTTAAGAAGAATGGTTTACTACAACTATGAATAGAGAGGTCATATTGCTAGATTTTTCAGGCAAAGGTCTACAAGTCATAATAGTTTTAATTAGGCTCCTAGAGTGCAAGGAAGAAGGCAAGTCAATTCATGGAAGACAAAGGTGGAAATTATGATTCATGATGAGACTTCAAGACCAAGTAATTTTTTTACTATGGTGGATAATGCTATAGAAGGAGAAGAGTGCCAAGGGCTCTCATTGTCTACTCATGTTGAGAATGAAGATACCGAGCTTAAGGAGAAGACCAAGGTATTGATTGAGCCTATTTTTTAGGTAAGTGTGGATCTAAGTGAACATCATACCATTGTTGAGCATGTATCATTCCAACAACATCAGTTGTTAGTACCTAGTGATGAGGTTCCAAGCTATAAAGAAGATTCTACAAATGAAAAGGTATGTCATGAATCTATGTTGTCTCTATGTATTGTCAATCCAATATTAGAAGAGAAGGAGAATATTGTATTGGTTGATAATGTTACTTATATTAATAATAATAATAAGAACAAGAACTAAAAGTATTAGATGACCAAGAAGGAGAAGGAATATGAGGAGTTGTGGGCAACTCTTAGTTTCACATTGTTATAGGACATTGTAAAGTAGGGTGTCTTTGCCTATACATCTTAGGAGAAATATTTTTTGTGGAGAATCAAGTGTTGTTGTGTTGTTATTCAAATGGTCCTATAAGGCTAGAGATGAGTGTTTTTAGTTGGATCAGGTATGTCTAGGTTGAATATATGTTGTGGTGATGTTAGAGTGATGTCATAGCTATATATGGTCAATCTACAGGGCCAACATAAAGGTTTTCAAGTGTTAAAAGAAAATTTGTGATTTTTCAAGATGATATTTTTTAATATAAAGGTTTTTTTAACTCATTATAGCATTCTCCAGGTGGTTTTGTGATTTGAAGGTATATTGAAGTTAATTTGGAGATTTTTGTTTGCTCTCAGGTTTCCTAGTTTATACGTAAGAGTATGCAGGCCCTAAAATGGGTTATAGGATGTATGGGTTCCCAAAGATGTGGAATATAAAATGTTGGTATATAAGTGTGTAATGGTTTTATCTAGGTGTGAAAGAAGTTTTAGAAGTGAAAATTGACCATAAAGAGGTTTGTTGACTCTATTTATTTTAAGATTCTAGGGTTTTGGGCTCTACTATAAAAGTATTTTTCCTTATGAGTTGAGATTAGAGGCTTCTTAATATATTGAACATGCCAAATGGGTTGTCAAATCAAGCTTCAAAAATATTTTAAGGTTTGTTTTTTCAAAGCATTCATTAATTTATCAAGATGGAGGCCTAATTGATAGGTTGGTTTGTGAAGGAAGTATGTTGCAAAAGTTGAGATAGGTGTTGAAAATTGGTGTGCTAGAGGGGGCATATGAGAGTGCTCCAAATATGATGTTTTGTATCTAGATGATGTATCTACTAAAATCTATGGGCTCTTCAAGTTCCAAGTAGGGGTATAAGGAGTCTAGATAGGCTTAGTATGAAGATTTGATGTTTTTGTTTTGTTTCTCCAAAATAGAAAGGTATGAGTATTTCAGGGTGAGTTATTAGGTTGGTTTAGTTCATGTTTCCTATTTGGTGAGTTGAATGAATTTCTATTGGTGGTCCTTGAGTTGGTTTGAGAGAGAAGGCTAGTAAACCTATATGGTGGTTCTTCATTGTATATGAAGGTCTGAAGATGCTCAGGAGATGAAATTGCTCAAAAATATTAGGGGGAGTGCCTCTTAGATGTTTCTTGATATTTTTATTAGATTTTAGTATTTTTGTGTGTTATTTCTTCATTGGTTATAGTGCTTGGTTGAAGAGAGTGTTGGCATAGAGAAAGAGGAAGTTGTCAAGGAAAGAAGAGGTAGGATCAAGGCAAGGTGGAGCTTGCATCATCCTTAAAATATGGCCCTCTCTTTTTAGTAGTATTTTTAGGTCCTCAGGATTAGTTGGTGCCCACTTTGTCATTTTGTCAAAGGGGGATAAATTTCATGTTGTGAGAGTGATTGAAAAGAGAGAAGGAAGGTGAGTTGTATGTTGATGGATGTTGACATCAATGATAAAGGGGGATGTTGTTGAAAATTTATCAATGATGTCATGGAGGTGTCTTGATGAGTGGATGAAGTGAATTGATAGTCTAAGTGACAATGACAAAGTGTGCAATGTGTTTGTCCTAGTACGCTTGAAGGAGGCTTTGTTGATCTTCAATTTTGGCATGGCTAGAGATGTTTAGGGATGATTATGGTGATTTGAACATATGTCATGGGTCCTATAAAAGTAAATAATGATTTGAGTGCTTGTGTACATGATTGGTTTTCATTTGGTTGATCATTGTTTTCATCTATACATTTTGGATCTAGTCATAGAAAATCTAAGTAGGCAGTTTGCTCACATTACCATTGCCACATCTAGATGAGTCAAAGGGAGTTGGTCATATGGTTGTGATAAAATTTATTCCTAGTTGCTATTATCTCAATTTTAGTCATGTGATGAAGTAAAAATTAAAATATGCAAGTGAAGATTTGGACTCCCAGGTAGTTTGATAGTGTTTTCTCATACTTAACCAAATTTGTAATGTGGCAATAAGAGCTAAGTAGGATTTTGATGGTGTTATATTTCACACATGTGAATGCATGAGGAGAAAATAATTATATGGGTTTGTTTAGTTTTTTTCATAGTTGATATGAACTAAATTTTAAGTCATGTGATGAAACACAACATAAGATATGCAAGTACAAAGTTGGGCTCCTAAATAGTTTGACAGTGTTTTCCCTTAGCCAAATTTGCAAAGTGGCAAGTAAAGCTAAGTAGACATTTTGATGTTATATTTCACACATGTGAAGGTACAAGGAGAAAATGATCACATGATTTATTTCAATTTTGTGCCTAGTTGATTTGTGCTAAATTTTAGATCATGTGATGAAGTGCTTCAAAAGATATGCATGTGCAAATTTGGCTTCCAGATAGTTCTTGACATAGTTGGTTTTGTGGTGGATTAAATCTAAGTGAGAAGATTAATGGAATTATATCTTGCACATATGAAGATTTCAAGATTAGTTTGTCATATGTTTAGATTATCCTATGTGAGGAGATCGTATGGACCAAATTTTAGATCATGTATCTAAGCGCAACAAAAGTTATTGAGGTCCAAAGTTGGTCTTCTAAGTAGATAAGCAATGGTCCCCATACATAGTCATTTTTGCACAATGTTAAATATCTGGACCAAATGGAGATCAAATATTTCATAGGAGTTCATACATATATATCTATGGTGCATCATAATTCAATTGAGTCAAAGGGTTCGTTGGTTAATGAAGTTAAATATTGTGCTCCTTACAAAAGGATCAATGGAGATGTTTGTTCCATGATGTCTGGAAGCAATGAGATGAAGACAAGTGTTCAAAGTTTAACATCAAATAGAGATAAATATTGAGACTCTTCCAAGATATAATAGTGAGAGAGTGTTCATATAGATAGAGATCAATGGTGTGCATTGAATGAGATGTTTTCAAGGTGTCCAACGTTTAACATAGTTAAAGACCAAACTATGTACATGAAATCGATAGAATCATTAAGCTAAATAGTCAAGATGAAGATCCAAAAATGAGTGATGAAAGGTAAAGGTTGAGTTCCTTAAAATTAGATCAATAGTGTGTGATTGATCTAAGTAGTAGGGACATGAGATGTGATCAAAGTGATCGAGGTTTAAATGTGACCATTTGCATTTGAATATTTGAATTTAACAAAGAAAAATCTAGTGCTCTATATTTGGCTATAACTTTTGATCTAGGTAGAATTTGCTCATGGTGAAAAAATCAAACTTTTAGAGACTCAAAGGCAAATCTAGTAATATATAATTTAATATCTGAAATTGTGTACACTTAAAGTTATGAATGTTCAAAGTTGACTGTGTGTTTGACATTTATCTGTTAAAAACCTAGGAAGGGTGTTTGAGCTTGTGTTGATATTATTTCAATGTATCATGATGAATTAGATATTTGGGAGTGTTTTAAAATCCATGAGGACAATTTGTGTGAATTATAAATATTTTAACAATCATATCCACTATGAAAAAAGGTTTAAAAATTGATTGTGTGTTTATTCATAATGGTTGATGTACAAAATGTTGTTTGAACAATCTGTGCTTAAGGAGAATGGTGATTTGATGGATGTTGGAATTTAAAGGGGATCTATAGATCATGTGATATGGGTTCATGAGTTTAAAAGTGTTCTTGTGTTCTTAGTTTTCTTTGAGAAGTGTCAAAAAGGTGAATGGGTGATCATAAGACCTAAAAGATGACTTAGGCTTATTTGAAAGAGAGTTGTGCTTAAGTCTGACCCATGTTAGATGCCTTAAAGGTGAATTAATGTATTGTGGATGAAAAATAAATATTGTGTACTTGATAATTAATGAATGATATATAAATAGTGAAACAAAATATGTTGGTTTCTAGACTTGTGAGATATTTTTACAAGGTTTGTGTGTGAGGAGTATGTGTTGAACTGAAGAAGTGAAGAAGAGAGGATATGTAATGTGTTTATTATATGATTTAATGATTAATGTAGTTTGAGGACTAAGTGTATGAAATGTATATCATAATTCTATTGGTAGAATAGTGCTCTTGTAGTTTGTAGATATGCAAAGAGGTTTGTGTGTGCATATGAGGATAGTTTGAGTGAAGGAGAGAGATTGTGGCATGCCTATGTGAGAGGCATGTATAAGTTAAAGAGGAAGTTTGTGTAGGGGTTATAAAGTTAGAGATCGATCATCAAGAATTGAAGACATTAGTTCTAAGGTGGAGGTGTTCACTTCAAAGGAGTGTCCAAATGACTTGATCTTCCTTAAGGGTAGTTGCTCCTTGTGAAACAAGTGTTTCACTAAAGGCCTTTGGTCAGGAGTACTTGATCAAGGTTTTTAGTCTAAAGGACTTAACCAGTCTCTTGTTTGTAATCTCTTACAGGACAAGTATTCCATGTGTTATAGGCTTGAGATTGGTTTTTATTCCCCATGAAGGTTTCCCATAGGAACTATGTGTTGTGGGTTTGATCTTGTGTATGCATTGAATGAATGAGCTCTCTTGTTAATGTTACTTGATCAAAGTTGATATATGTTGATTGCTTAATAGTTTATAAGGATTGGAATTGAAATTGAAATATCAAAGCTCATTAATTGATGCCCCCTCAGTGATTGTACCTCTAATAGAGTTCACATGGTTTATTTTATATTGATTTTGTTAGAATTGGTCCCTTTGGTAATTTTATCTTATTTCAAATTTTGGAAACTTGCACACAATGTGAAGGCTCATCCACCTTCAATGATGTATCATTTAAATATTGAGGTGGATTTGGTAAACTTTTGTCCTTTTTCTAGAGGGTCTTTTGGTGCACATTTTTGTTCACTTGGCATCTTTTATTTAAGAGAATCTACCTTTTATATCTTTATTTTTAATGCAAAACAAGAATATGTAGGATGCCCATGTATTTTATGATATGCACAATAGTATTTTAATCTATGTATAAGATGTAGATGAGGTAATTTGATCACTTTGTCTCAAATCATTTCCTTTAGGGTTTCACTTGGTCTCTTGGTAACCATTGGTATAATATTTCGATCATTTTCTTTATGTTTGTTTTGTTGTAGCTTTGAATATGGATAAGAAACCTTGTTTAGCACAACATTTTTAGATGAGGATGCAAACACATGATTTGCACTAGCATAATGTGGATTGTTTGTATATGAAATATGATTTTACAATAAGGTGATATTTAAAATTATAGACTAATTTTTTTGTTGTAACTCATGCATTAACTTGGTCATGGTATTTATTTTTTCCTTTAGGGTTTCACAAGTATAGAGCCTAGGTATTTTAGATTGAATATCTTTATTTGAAACTATAGGGTTGGCCACCTTGCCAATTTGATAAGTGATATCCTTGACCTATTTATAGGGATGAGATATATCACAATTATTAGGGTAGGAGGAGTAAGATGCTATTTTTATCCATTTTCAATGTTCTTAAAATTGATGTGAGAACAAGATAACATAGGCTTGCAAATGCTAGGGAGCCATCAACCATGATAACGATCTAGAAATTCTAAACCATTATCTAAGTATTTTGAAAATATGAGATAGGTTTTTCTATAAAAATAAAAAAATGTGTTGAACCCATAAAAATAGGGAAACAAAAGTACATGTACAGCCTATAGATCTAAATTTACTAAAAATAGTAAATTTTCAAATTTAGAAAATCCATACAATATTTTGGTAAATTGAAAGAGGGTTTTGTATTATCAACATATTTATGAAAAAAATATAAATAATTTGAATTTTTATTTAATATGAATCATAAATATGCCAAATAATTTTGAATTCTTTATAGGAAAACCCTAGAATATTCCAAATAAAGAATCAGTAATTGTGATAAATTAAGAATATTTTAAAGAGATCTACGAGAGGTTTTTGAATAAAGTATGAATTTTGATGAAAATAAAAAATTAATTTAAACATAAGTACACCATTCACCTTATATGCCAATATTTACTAAAAATAGTAAATTATAAAAATTGAAAAATCAATATCAAATTTTGGTGAATGAAAAGATGTTTTTGCATATAACACTATGAGTAGAAAATACCTTTGAGTAATTTTTAAATGAACTTATTTGGAGGCCAAAATGTGCTGATCAATGAATAATGCATTTTAAATTATTTTCACATGAATATTTTGGGACTAAAAGAGTTAAAATCCCAGGGTAAAGATTTAGATCTAAAAATTCATCACAACAAGCTAAAACCCTAGGAGGCTTAGAAGTCTTAAATAAATAAAAAATCATATTCACATGGATTGGGATCACCAAATGCTTAATCCTAAAATTAAATGTGGGGGTATGTTTTCACTTTAATATTAGGGCTAATAATATAGAAATGAAATGGTACAAAGGTGATAATCAAATCTATAGTAGGCCCATTAAATGTTAAACTTAGTTATCAGCATACACTAAATTTATTATGCTGAGATAGTCTAAATATAGAAAGTACAACTAGGATAGATATAAAAATGATAAAAAATAGAAGTATTTAACTTGTTATAATGTTAATATATTTTTGGATCTAGAACAAGTTGAAATAAGGCAGGAAGATAGTTTTTAAATAGTTTCCAGATTCTAGATTTGGTGCCTTTAGCTATATAGATATTTGTATCATCCTTAGATGATTGCATCAATGCTAATTTCTATATGATGATAATGTCCTATAAATAATATCTAATGAATTAAGATGCAACCACTTAAATGCTTCTGGGTTTGGATTTTCCTTCACTCTAGTGTATTCATATTTGGGTCATGGATAATCGCTCATTATGAAATGGTAAAACCCTAGCTTTTCATCTTCAATGTGAGCTTGGGGAGAAATGGGTTAGTGGGCATATGGTGTTGAGTTGACCCAAATGAAAATGATTTAAAATGGTGTTTCATACATAGCTTATATTTTCAAGAGGGCCTTAGACTCATGTAGTTCTCCCCTACATATTGGCTCATGTGTGAATCATGCAATGTGTGTAAAGTAAGTCTAACAGTGACCTAGCTTGTAACTTTGAAAAATTGTGATCCTGGGTTTCTCCTTTATCACTTAAAACCTATATATGTGTTATATCTATGATTGGTATATAAATAATGAAGATTTGATCAATTTAATGCTTGATAGAGTGCTTTTTAATAAGTGCCTTGGTCTCTTTGGTCTTTTCTAGGTAAGGAATGAATGAGGGTTGATCTTGTATTTATATCAATCCCTTTGGAGTAATAACGCACATTAAATAAATTATTTCAACCATTAGGATATGTTTCATTTGAAAATTATATTACTTTAGGGCACTGGACACTTGCATCAAGGTAGGATAGAAATGTCGACACTATTGTCTATCCTAGATGTTAGTGTCTAGGAAGTAAACAAATATGTATAGGATTATAACTTGCAAAGGTGTAAGATAAGTATATTTTAAGCATTATGGTCAAGATAGAATGTTTGTGTCATCAATATAAGACTAGTTAAACTAAGATATGGACCAAGGGGCAAAAGATAAAGCAGATGCAAGGCTTGCAAAAGTAAAGAGAGTGTAGAACTAAGATGAACCACCAAGATCTGTGTTTACCAAGTGTACAATATTGAGGTGATACATAATCATAAAATTTAATATAAAAAAATGAGATATAATGATTGATTAATACTTCATACTTTCTATTACAATTTAAATAAATTTTAGAGGTAAGTTAAACATTGTAGATTTTAAGATTTTTTTTCTTATCTATAATATTTTTTATGTATCCAACATCTTCATTGGAAAATCCTTATGGAATATTTATATTTAGATATACTTTGCTACATGTCATATATATCAACCATAAGTTATCATTATAATGCTTTTTATTTGAAATGAAATGAAATGGTTCTAATTATATCTACAAGACTGAATGGTCTATGGGACCATCAATTGCACTAATTATTCTAACCACTCAAATATTCTTGAGAATTGAGGTATATTTTAGAAAGATTATTTAAATTTTGATGATATGGGTTAGCATCTCCCCTAAAACTTTGTGACCCCTCTACAAATACAATCCAAAAAAACATAAGTGGTTAATTATTTTGTAGTGACTTTCAAATGTTCTGCCCTATATATTATTATAGTAATGTACATTGTCATGGTTTTCTGAGTGGGATTTATTATCCATATAAATTGTTAGTTTACAAAAAAAACTACACTGATTATTTATTATAAATGGATTACTTATGAACTAAATAAAAAATTCATAGACACAAAATTTAAGGGGAAAGTTGACAACAACTACATATACTAGCAAATGCCCTAAAGGTGTAAGTTATGCCTAGATGGATGTATTTTTCTATTTTAGTAAAGAAAGGTTTTTTTAAAGTGAAAGAATTTAAATTATTAGTCATAACTCACTTCAAACCCATGACCATTGAATCCATCTCATCTTTTGTGCATGAAACATTAAACAACAAATATATGCTATTCATTTTAATAATCCTTCAAAAACATATTTTTATTACTAATGGTCCTTTATATTTTATTTTTTTTACCTACATGGATAAATAAGATGCTTATGAAGACATGATATAATTTTGGTTTCCTTTTTTTATAAGGGTTTGATTATGGCATTTTTTTGTATTTTCTTAACCCTAATGTAATTTCTCTAGGTGTCAATATATTGGCAACATGGACTAACAAAAGATACAAGATAGACTCTAGGACCACAATTTATTTTCCCCACATTGATATTAATGCAAAACTCATTCAAGCCAACATAAAACATAGATCCATGTTATAATAAAATAATCTCCCATGACATACTTATCCACCCTTGGTAGTAAGAAACAAACAATCAAATATGTCACCACCTTATAAGCTGCAGGCCCTTTGCAATGTGTGCAATTCATGAAAATAAAGGTTTGGTGTATGGAATGGGACCCTTGGTATACAATATCACATAAAATATGTCACTAATTTCATGTTTTTCATGGATTTTCCCTTCCTAACCACTTTTCCATTTCTCAACCTTACTATGAAATGAAGCATCTCCTCATTGCACAATTGATTGTCACACCATTTAAAGGAACACATAACCTCGTTTTCCATTTTCACCTCCATAAAAACAATAAAATTATTGTTTTTTATCACTTCATTCACAAAATGTGTGAAGTTTTGATTGGTCATGTATTTTGAGTAATGTATGACTACCGATTTACACTCTTTCACTTTATAAAACTATGCATTAACAAAACATAAAGTTACATCTCTTTCAACATAACTTACCCCTTTAATTATTATATTATATTATTAATATAAAATAATAATACAATAATTATATATTAATAAGATGAGGTATTATATCATATTATCATATTTACATATATTAAATATAATAATAATAATATGTATAATATATTATAGGAATAATATATATAGATACAAATTTTGAGGGCTAAACAGGGCACGAACTAAGAAATAGTTTGTTAGTCTAGATAACCTAAAATCTTATGAAGAGATGAAGATTTGATCATCAATAGTGGCTCTAGTGGTGTGGATAATAATAGGTTACAAGATGGAAAGGGACAAGGGATTGAAAGGCAACCTCTAAGAGATGAAGAGAGTGAGGGAGTGTAGGAAATCAAAGGTCTTGATTCTTTAACGACATTTGGTTTTGATAGAGAAATGCATTCAGGGTATGTGTCCTAGTCATCTTTTATCTATTTCATTTTTAACTAGGCCTTCACCATTATATTAGGGTAAAACTTGATTACTAAGCTCACGATACATGCTTAGTTTAATGTGCTTTGGTCACTCAAAGTCCAAACCCTCTCATCTCACCAAAACCTTTGGAGTAAAATTACCAGGTTTAACTTTGGAGTTGTGATCCTCGAGTATTCTAAATGGTATTTATGTTTTGACCTGAGAAAGGAATCTAAATTTATTTAATATATATGGGTAAAATTGCTAGTTTACCTTTGGAATTGTGGTCCTCTAGAATCCTTCAATAAATTGGGAATTCTTTGGTTACCTTTGTGGATTGGGATGAGGTGATTCTAAAGAACAATTCTTGATATACAAATAAGATTTTAATGGACATGGACCTTCGTGAGGGATTTCCTAAGGTTATTAAGATTGACGTAGGAAACTAAAAATATGTTTAGATTATTGACTATTCTAAGGTGACCTTTTATTGTGTTCTATGTCATGCTTAAGGTCATTTAGTTGATGCTTGGTCCATGAAATTTACTATATAGGTTTGGAGACCTACGGTTTTGAATCCACATATTTCAAGAGGGAAAAATATGGTCCCTATAGTTATCACTAAAAAGGGTAAGTGATGTTGGTGAAGGGGACACAACTAATGAGAAGGAGAAGGAGGATTCACAACTTGGGCTAGAGTTGATATAAAAAGTGGTTATCACTGGTAGAAAGACT
>JARHVA010007429.1:615000-642500 GCA_037957365.1 Torreya grandis
GTCTTTGTGGAAGCAATATATGAGATAGGGACAACCAATGTGGATATATGCAATCGTGGGATTATTCTTCCTTCTTCCAAAATGGGATGCCAACAAAAAATGGTGAGTTTATTAACAATGTTGAGCTTATTGATAGTAGTGGAGGGTGAATTAAATAAGAAGATCTTTCCCAAGGGGTTTGTGTTTGGCAGTAGTTCATCTGCCTACCAGGTATTCATTTCCCTAATCATTTCACTCTCCTTATTTTGATCTGCTCAAAACTAATTTTAGTCTCTTTTGGTAGTATGAAGGTACGGTGGCTATGAATGGGTGTATGCCAAGCATAGGTGATACATTATATAATATACCCTACAATTCGTTAATCACTAATCCTATCTATACATTAATTTCTCACTCTTTTCTTTTTAGAATACTTATATTTTGTGCCTTTGTTGTTGATAGCAAATACACTGGATGGAAGCAATGCAAATGTTACCATTAATCAATACTACTTATATCCCGTAAGTATTATACTATAAATTTTTTATTCAATTGTAGCTCATGCAATAGAATTTGAATGTGAGTTTTTGGTCAGTGAGATATCAAATTGATGGCTAAACTCGGGTTTGATGCTTATCGCTTCTCAATTTCATGGTCAAGATTGATTCTAGGTACCATTAATCTTATTCCCAATAGTTCAAATTGGGCATATAAATCATAGTGTCTATGCTAAGTGAATGGTTGCTTTCCATTATGTTGTAGAGGGAAGAGGAGCTGTGAATGCAATTACAACTGAGCATTACAACAATTTAGTAGCTACCCTCCTGGAATTTGGTACCGATCAATAGTATTGTGCCTCGTACATTCCAATTCCATTTTATCACTCTTATAAACATGTAATGTTATGAATTAGGCATTGAACCATATGTGACTCTCAGCCATTTTGACATTCCACAAGTATTACAGGATGAATATGGAGTTTGGCTCAATCACCGCATTATGTGAGGCTTTAAATTATATACTATTTCAGCTGCTCCACTTCTAGTTATCCAAAATTTTGTAAATATCCCTAGAGATCTGGGTGGTGGATACTTATTTATGCACTGTGGAAATTATGCAGAGATGATTTTGCAAATTATGCAGAGGTGTGTTTCAGTTTGTTTGGTGATAAAGTGAAGCATTGGATCACTATAAGTGAGCTTGACCTATAGGCAAGTGAGGGATACGATCTTGGACCAATGGCCCTTCCCAGGTGCTCTCACCCCTTTGGAAATTGCAGCCAAGGTAATTTCCCCATAGAACCCAACATTGTCGCCCATTATCAAATCCTCTCACATGTGATTGTTGTAGCCAAGTTTAGAAAAAACAAGGCAAGCTTATTTACTTGTATTATGATTTTTTTCTCTCTTAATATGGATGATGATAACGGTTAAAATTCTCCATGCAGGTCAACCAAAATAGTTTTATTGGACTTTCAACTAACCAGTTATGGTACGAACCGCTTACATATAGTGATGAAGATTTAGAGGCACAAACAAGAGCTCTAGATTTTACGCTGTGATGGTAAGTGCAATGGATTTCATTTGTAGGAAAGAATATATAGAATTAGGGCTGGTGTTTACGATAATACTCCTATGTTTCAGGATTTTTGATCCCATATTTTTTGGGGACTATCCCCCTTCCATGCGAATGATAGCGGGCATTCGTTTACCTAGATTTACAAAATATGAAGTTGAGATGGTGAAGGGTTCCATAGACTTCATAGGTCTCAATCATTATAACACACTGTATGCTGCTGCCATGCCTGTTAATTCTTCATCTACAATCACAGATTACTACGTAGACATGTCTATTCATTTAACATGCATGTCTACTCTTACCACTAATCTATGTATTGGGTAAAAATTGTGTCTAATCCATTGATAATCTCGTGCAAGTGCAGGTGTCAGAAATGGGGTGTTGATCGGGCCAAAGGTAGGCCTGCTTGCTCTTAATCTCTTAAACGTTTATGTTTAATAAAATGTTGTACACTTAATATTATTATTTCCAAATGATTTGCAAACTGCGTTAGAGTTAGATGCGATGACATTGTACATCATTCCAGAGGGCATCAAATTGTTGGTGGAGTATGTGAGAAAGAGGTATAATAATCCTCAAATACTCATCTTAGAAAACGGTAATTAATCTAATTTTGCCTCCACCCGATTCTTTGCTTAATCGAAGTTAAACAGAATGGGTTTTGATTATGTGGTGGAAAATAAATGACAGGAATGGCAACTGCAAACAACCAAACGTTGAAAGAAGCATTGGACAATGGAATGAGATTAAACTTCCACCATGACTATCTCACACATTTACTAGAGGCGATAGAGTAAGTTTTAGCTTGATATTTAATGTGTTTATTCCATTCAGAATGGGGGTAAGTTAGGGTTTGACTGTGCCTATGCAATATTTAAACTTTAACAGGGATGGAGCAAATGTGAAAGGGTACTTTATGTGGAGTCTTTTAGTCAACTTCGAACTGAGTTTTGGATTTACTTTTTGCTTTGGAATTGTTTACGTGGAAGGGTAAGTCCTGCATGGAAGCCAAGGTTTGTCGCTGGCAAAACATGAGTGCTTTCTCTGATTCTTAACCCTAGCGATGAATCCATGAATGTAAGTAATAAGATAAAAGTTCCCCCCAAAAAAACTTCATTTTATTTATTTATTGCAAGTGATTGATTGCTGAGCAGATTAGTTTATTTATTTATTGCAAGTAACTGTAAGCAAATTATTGAAAATCAATTACATATCTTTATCGTGTATTACAAAACTTTTCTAGGCTTTATCTGATCAAATCTTGAAAATGACGGAAGTAATCTGCTCATATTATTCTAGGGATTTTTCCTTTTTCTCGAAGCTTCTAAAAATTTCAAGCATTAATAATGGCGGAGAACAGCGGAGAAACTTCTAGAAATGCCAATGCCCAAAAACTCAATCTAAATCAATTAACCCGAAAACATCTTTTGCAAAGTGATGCCTTGTACCAGGTTTGTTCTCAAAATATTCACTTTATTATCACCATTTTATCTAATTTTTCCTATTTTTTTGGTCATAAACACTTCTACAGTATATTTTTCAAACACCACAAACCCACGGTAATAAGCGTCTAACTTAAAGAGGAAAAACTTTCCACAGTTTCATGTATTGTAAACAGGGACTAAAGTATATGATCAGGGATATGAATACACTATTTTTTCACCAAGGCATACATGTATATGAGAATGTCTTGCTCGACACTTTATTTTATATGAAAAATATACCACCGTGTTTTAATTGGGTGTCTATATATATATATATATATATATATATATATATATATATATATATATATATATATATATATATATTTGTTTGTGGTTGAAACGATTGAGTCACTGTACTCATTTTTATTTTCTACAGGGAAAGAAGATTATGAATAATATTCACCAATACGAAGCTCCTTTACAAAAATACATGCTGATAATGGATCTTGAGGTATATGCTTTGATTTTTTCTATTTTTTGAGGGAAACTAAAATGTGATTTGAGCACTTAAATTTTCATTGCATCTGGGTTCTGAGTTGAATAGAATACCACATTTAATTGTTCCTAAGGCCATTGAATAGAGAACCACAGTGTGTTTTCGGTTTGGATCATAATCCACAAGGCAGGGCAGGGAAGCGATCACATGCATAGATAGAAGTTCCTTTAGATAAAAATATATAATACAACTGAAATATTCTAAATTATTTGATTTTTTTCACAAGGAAAAATCTGTGGTAAACATTTATAAACCAAATTCATCTATTTCATAATCTATTGCATGTTTATGTAGATGTCTAATAACATTAAAAACATGGTGCTCTTACAACAAACTTAACCTCTTTTAATGCTATGTGCCCTTATTTATTATACCAATAAACATAGTCTATAATGAAAATTAGAGGTGATGTTGTATTACATTGTCCCAACTTCCACACGTCAAACAAAAGCACCACTTAAAAGGAATTTGCCCGTTGCCAAACCCGAAAGAATATTGAAAAATTAATAAAAAATTATGGCCCAAAATAATGTTGAAACCATAAAAACTTGCAATTTGAATCCGCCTAACGGACATGCCTATTGGAAAACACCACCAAGAATTCATGAATCTCTTACCGAGCTAAAAAGAAAAGTCCATGAAACGGAGAGGGAAAAAAAATTCAAATGAACCGATTGCGGGAAAATAAAACATGGGTACAGCTTAATACATGGCGACAGCGGATTTTGATTTTCCAGCTCGAGAGCAGTGGCAACCTGATTTGTGCAATGGCAAGCGAGAAGGAATCCTCTTTCTTCGTACTATTTATCCTCCTCTTCATTCTGTATTTTTTTGGCGGTTCG
This sequence comes from Torreya grandis, assembly GCA_037957365.1. Classification (NCBI taxonomy): domain Eukaryota; kingdom Viridiplantae; phylum Streptophyta; class Pinopsida; order Cupressales; family Taxaceae; genus Torreya; species Torreya grandis. The sequence continues at coordinate 619,383 of JARHVA010007429.1, forward strand.
GGGAGACTCGAACCTGCGACATATAGACACTCTGGTTGCAGTTCTTTGGCGGTTTAATGGTGGAGTGCGTAAACTCCAGCCTCCGTCTTTACATGTATGTCAGTGCACTTTTCTTTGTGAGGGCCTCTGCGCGGAATATCCTTCCAAGGTAACATTGTTTACATTTATAACGGGGTTTTTTTAATAAATATTACTGATTTAAAGTTATGTGGGGAAGTAGTGTAGTGATTTTTACATAGGGTTTGAATTTTAAATGGGAAAAATTATGGTAAAGCAGAATATGGATCGAAGTGAACAGAGCATTTTGAATATTAGTGGCATATGAGAATTTAGAGATCAATATTCTATTCGGAAACATCATTTAAATACATATCATCTAGAATTTGTCTACATTTTCGTAAAAGTTTCCGCCATTCTGTGTATTATAATTCTAAAATATTTACTCAATGCACAATAGAGGCCTTGGCATGGGATAATCTACTATTTTTCCTATCAAAATTCCCGTTCTTGGCTACTTAAACATGAAATCATGGTATCAAAATCAAGAACCTTCTCATCTTTGAGACTGGTATACAGAACGTCTAATCTGAATCCCTAGTTCAGGACCTTGTTTGGTTCATGGATTGGCGGCATGAGCAGGTCTGCACAAGACAGAAAAATCTCCAGCACAAGACAGAAAAGTCTCATATCATTGATCTTTTATGTCGAGTAAAAATCAACGGTAAAATCAGTGATGGTGGGAATTAAGATTAGATTAAGTTGAGCCAGATCGAGTATGATTTATATGGCCTACAGTCTAAGATGACAAGTAAAGTAGACCAGATCAATTAGCGCTTGGATGATCTCATGTAAAAACTCAATCTAAATTTTAATTTTCACCAACATCCCCAAAACCAACTACAAACCATTGCTATTCAACCCAATCAGGGCAGATCTTTGGGTCAAATTATTGCAAAACCTAACCAGGGTGGATCTTCTAGCCAACCCAATCCATACATTGCATTTGAGGAACATGAATCCAAAAGTAGAAATATGAATGTTTGATGGAAAGGATCCAGTCACTTGGATCGACCAAATGGAGAGTTTCTTTGATGTAAACAAGATCTAATGTGGACAAAATGTGGTAATGATATCTTTATATTTGGAGCCAGAGAAGTTCATTTGGTATAGATGGCTTTGCACTCAAAATAAAAACAAGGGTCTTACTATTACTTGGTCAATGTTCACGAATGAGCTATAGATGCACTACTGTAATAGTTTAACAAAGAACTATAGCCAGTTAGCAAAGTTGTGACAAATAGGGATAACCAAGGTTATATTCAACAATTCTAGAACATGATCTTACGCATGGATCACATTTCAGATGAAAACTTGAATGATCTAATCTTAGGTGGTCTCAAGGATACAATCCAACTAGATGTTTGCATGTTTAATCCAAGTTCTATATTTGAATCCATTATATTTTCATGCCAGGAAGAGGAAAGAGACTTGGTCAAATGAAGGACATTCACTATTAACAAAGAGCACATGGGTCCTACACAATCATTTACTCACCCTACTAGATTGACTCCTAGCCAAATTTAAGATAAACAAGCAAAATGATTATGTTTCAATTTTGAAAGAAAATGGAGAAAAGATCATAAATGTGTTGAAAATAAATTGTTATACTTTGAAGGGGCTAATGAGGAAGAAGATAATGATGAAGTGTTCAGTGAAGAAGAGGATGTGCTTAAATCAGAATATGAGTATTCCCAGCTAACTATTTCATGTCATGCACTTTCTAATATTAGCACTCCACAAACCCTCAAAGTTGTGGGTTACCTAAAAAAACAAAATGTGACTGTGTTGATTGATTAAGGGAGTACACATAATTTCATCAATAATAAGTTGGCAACATACCCGAATTGTTTTATTTACCTAGCTCATGAATTTCAAGTCATGAATTTAGATGGCGGCAAACTATATTGTTCTAGGAAATGCCATAGTATGAAACTAGTGATAGGAGACTACAAGCTTGATTCCCCTGTGTTTTCTATTCCCATGGGTGGGGTAGATATTTTTTTAGGGGTCTAATGTATCACAACCTTGGCCACGATAGAGATGAATTTTCAAGAGATATTCATGTGCTTTCATTATGAAGGAAGAACATTTGAACTAAGGGGACTACAAGCAAAATCTCTGTAGTTGGTTAATTTTCATTAGATGCAGAAGATTCTTCAAAAGGGGTTGAATGATTTATCATATGGTTGTGCTCCATAGAAGTTCAACCAACAAAGATCTCTACACATTTTGATCTATGCAAACACTACATCTGAAGTATATAACACCTTAGTCTTGTACACTTGGCAAATAACTATCATGGTTATACCTTTCAATTCTAAGACCTTCCCATTGTCAAAATCCACATGTTCACTATCTTTTTGTGCCTAATTTATCATCTCTTAGTCTAACCATTTTTATTCTAATGATCAAGCCTTTTATATTGTGTAAAATGTTCTAAACCTAACTATGTTTTTTATTGTTCTTTCACATGAAGTTCTCAATGATGAATGAGAGTCTTGTTTGCATGGTCACTTTGGTCTTTTGATCCTTATTATGACTTATTTTCTCCTCTTTTTACACCCTCAATAGCTTTATGTAATCCTTTGCTAGTCGCAGGGACCCTTGCCCTATTAGTCCTAGCCACAACCCACTTTTATGCACATAGGACAATAGTGTGGTCTTGAATAGGAGCACATCATGCTATTATTCACCTCAATGCTATTGTCCAATTGTCATGTTTTTAACTTGTTATAGGTCCTTACCATCTTTTGCATCTCCCCTTATGATTTTATCTATATTTTTACCTTACTAGTCTATGAACAAGCATCTCACATTCAAAATAAAGATTCTTTTATATAAAGATGTAGAATGCCTAAAGATGTTCACAAGGCATTCTACATCTAACATTAACTACTTTGGCACATAAATACATAAAATTAATTAATAGTATAGCTCAACACTCTACATATTTACTCAGCATCACACATAGATCTACAGGCTTGATCAAAGGACCTAAGCGAAAATCATTTTTGCATACTGTGCACATTGATTATGCACATTCTCTAAGGGAGAAATGCATTTGATCTAAGACCCCTACCATTGGGGTTAATGTAGGCAACAACCAAAATAGTAAGGCTTCTAGGTTGTTTGATCATAACATCCCATAACCCACCATTTCCCCTTTTTCATTTAATTCTATCGTTGCTTTATGTGTGTAGGTATTCATTAGGGTTTTTAAAGAAAGAATAACAAAAAGGTGACAAAAAGATGATTGAAAGCCCTTGAGAACACATATAGGACAGAAAAACCTCCCACAACATCCCCAAACATTTTAAGGGCCTTGCCCACAAAAGGACATTAGTGCAATGCCTTTGCCAATAATGCACTGTGCTACTATCCTCTTGACCACACTATTGACTGGAAGCAGGGGAAGTTCTAGTTTCTAAACAAAAGGATTATAGACTATTCCCTTGACCTATTCTAGCACTACCATCACCCAACGATGCATGTTTCACTCCAGATAAGTGGACTTTCTTCTTTGCATTCTTACATAGCATAAATTGATTGAATTGACTATTTGAAATATTTATATGTATTTACCTATTTACTCCAACACTTTAACAACCTAGGCTTTACATATATTAAGTTTTAAAAAGTTAAATCATTTGGTGAACCCAAATTTGAATGTTTCTTAACAACCCTAATTCCTTTTCTAGAGTTTGCCTTCTCCAGTCTTGTCTAATAAATTAGGGTTTATAAAATTCTATTTTTTTCTTGATTTTTACACATCTGAATCTGCAAATCTAGTTACCACCAGTGCATCAAGGTCAATACCAGTTCTTTAGATTAGTACTAGTTCTTGAAGCTATTTCTACACCTACACAACATGACTAGTATAGTCACTTATTCACTCTTCCATCAAGATTTAGATAGTGCATGTTTCAATCATATGATCAACACTAATATATAATATGATGCTTCCATGTCACAAATAATAGCAACTAACATTTTTAGTCAAATATCAATATCTACTCAACATCTATCAACAAATCAAATCAATTATCATTATTATTATCACCCAAATTTGCACCTTAGAGAAGGTTGCTCAAGCCTTCTCAATTTGGGATACCATGGAATCACCTTTAAGTGTGGGTAACCTACTTTAAGGGGTGAATCTCTAAATTATGGGCTAGCTCCCATGTACAATACCTAAATATGATCACTAACCTATTTTTTTGAGAGTAAAAGGGGTAGAAGGTAACTGAAACAAAAGGAAAAGTATGGAGATGATGCACCAAAGCTAACTCTACTACTTGTTTACACTTACACTATAGAAAACAACCATAAAAATGATCTCAACACTCAAAGCCAACCCTTATAACAATAGTGCTTCAATATGAAGGTAGGATGCAATATAGTCTTCAAGGTGAAAATTTAATAGGCCTGCTAATAAACACTAATAATATTTCTCACACTTAAAACAATACAAAGATGCTAGATACACATCATATGACATGCTAGAAGGAAAATTGATCACACAAAGGCATGAAGGAGATGGATGAATGCAAGGAAGAAAACTATCACTTATCATTCAATAACAAAACCATATCAAACACTGAATTCAAGATTTTAGGAAACCAAACTCAGCTTGAATTCTTATTTTAGAGGTAAAACAAGTATCAACTTTAGTAGGGATTCACCATACTAATTTGTGGATGTCTACAATGCCAAAATAGGCCAAATATATATAATGAGGAAGAAATGAGGAGGAGATGGACATAGGAGGATTACATGATGACTATTGACAAGAAATGAGGTAAGAAATTACCCAATGATCTCCCTTGAGCGTGTGTCAATCTTGTAGGAATTATTCTTGCACAAGTTGGTGAAGAGACTCTTCACCTTCTTCAAGACTCATCATGTGTGAAACTATCTTTTGGGATTGTTCATTTACTTGACACATCAATATTTTAACTAAATGTTCCTTTTGATTACTTACCATGCTTGCTTATTCATCATGAATAATCTTCTTCTTTGGTCATATAGACCTATTAAACATTTAGGCCTAGTTGCTTGAAACCTGCCATTTGGATGGCCATGAATGATTAAAATGGAGTTTCTACATGAATGATAAACATGTTTATAAGTCTCTACTTCATCTTAGTCTATGATGTAGATTTTAAAATAAATCAGACCTTATTGTTCTTGACCTTCTAGGTAACCATGTCACTCTCCTACTAGTACATCCAATTCCACCTTCTTGATACAAACCTATAGGAGAAATTTCATGACTAAATGAGAGGATTTTGAGGCTTGAAAGGTTTGAAAACATCTCAATACACTTTCCTTGATGATTTCCATTTGTTCACTTAGTTCTACACCTTGAGTTCACCTTAAAAACCTATAAAAATAGGGCATTTATTACATTCGTACATGTGGTAGTACAAGAAATTTGTATGGTTAAAACCTTCTCAAAGTGTAGAATGTTGTTCAATTTTTTATAGGATAAATTTAATGCATTTGTATGCATTTATCTCACATTCTTCTTTATCAATCTCTTATTAGGGTTTTAGGAGGGTTTATACATGCTTGGGTTCTTAACAATAATTCATAAAGGATAGCCCCTTAACTACTAAACCAACTTCACTAAATTTGAGTACACAAGGATCCCCAACTTTGCCTATGATCTCATGGTCCCATGAAACTTCTCCATACAGTTCCAAGCAAGTATTTGAGGCTCTTGGGTGGCTAGTAAGCAATCTGTGCATCTTGAAAAGGGGTTTAGGTAAAAATGGCCTATTTTGATTCTTCCTCTACAAAATAAACACTTCATCCACACCTAAAACCATCCTAATAACATTATTATGTTGATCTTAGGCTTTCTTAAATCTCATTTAATCCTCTATACTAGGCCTCCAAGGGGTAGGGTTTAAGAAGGGTATCAGGCCAAATGGCCTAGTGACCATGTTTACTGCATTTTGACACCAATGGAGATCTTCTCAGCACTTTTTCACCTTTGTGAGTATGAAAATAAATCCTTATAACCCCTAGATCATCTTTTTTATCTTGAGAAATACATTTGATTCCTTTTTCCACAATATGCACAGTCAGTAAACAAGACATGAAGACATTGTTGTAGTTGTCTATTTGGATTTTAAGACTCCTGTATATAACCATGGCCACCTGAGTATCTATATTTAATTTATACACTTTCTCAATGATCTATTGAGGACCATTTTAATGCCTTTGAGGGAAGTAACCTCTCACTCTACTCAACATCTCATTCCCCATATTTGCAATTGCATTGGCCTAGAGACTCATTTAGGTCTATGTCTGCATATTTTATGTTTTCCTATTTATCAGGGCTACATAGATTTTCCTAAGGTTTTAGGGGTCTAGTGTAAATGTTATAAATTCCAATTTGAATGTTGAACAATCTTCTAATGACACCATGATCATCAGTCCCTTCATTCACACCTTTCAATTCTTGAATGCAGACCTACAGGTCTAAAAACATGTGGCTCTTAGAGTTCATTATGAGACAATATAGGTCTATAATTATATTCTCTCCTTTGGGATTTGACATCCTAATTTTGATTTTTTTATCCTCCATGTGCATGAGACCTTAAAGAGGTCATGACAGGCTTGTTGAACTTGTGACTGTGCTTCAAGATGCTTGGGGTTTCTTCATTGGTCTTCTCCCCTTTGTCCATTTTGGAATTCAATCCTCTTTTGTCTCTAATGACATTATTTCCTTTGAAAAAACTAATTCCTCTTAAAATTTGATGCACATACTTGACTATAGTGAGTGCATCCATTCAGCTTATAGACAAGCTCATTGCTACTGGGCCATGGAGTTTTTAGGAAATAAACTAAGACTTGAAAGCGGTATGTACATAGGAGTCTTTGTTAAGAATAAAACAAAAAATAATGTAGAATAATTTCATAGAATCACAATAATAAGAGATATGAACATAAATAAAATTATAGAACAAGAAGATAATATTTAATGTGGTTCACCCAATATGGACTACATCCACCAAGAAACACTTACTTGGATTTCATTACAAGCCAACAAGAGTACAATCCACTCTTAGATCTATATTTTCAAATTACAATGCATAAATATTTTTTGGAGTTGTGTTCAATAAACTTTCATGAATTTGCACCTGAATTCACACACTCTGTTCACCTTCCCAAACTGCTCTAACCTATAATGTATTACTTATTATATGTCCATCTATAATACATCAATAGATGACCAACATAGCAAATTTACAAAATAATGGGTACCAAAGCCATGGGCCAAGTCAACCCATAACAGTTCCCCATTAAGAGGGTCTATAACAGTTCCCTGAACTTCAATGAGAATACAAAAGGAGTGTAAAGTAAATTTTAATGTAAAAAATTTGAAATACATTGTAATCTGGAAATAAGATCCACAACATAACATTATTGACTACCAAAAATTAATCATAATATCACATTTCTCTTTGATGACTTCATTTTCATGAAAACTATGTTTTATCAACGTAGCACTTCCTTTGAGGGAGAGAATAAACCCATGTACACCTACATTTGATGGAAAAATATTGAATGATGGGTGGAGAGGGTCTCTCTTGTATTTCATATACCTAAAAAAATGTTCACAACCTTCATCAAACTCCATAAAAGAGTTTTCACTTGAATAACTAAGGCCATGGGGTTTAATAGAGGTTTTTGACTGCTTAAATTGTTACCAATGGTTCATACAGCTCAACCCCAAAAACCTTAAAATATCTTCATGAATATTAATCCCATGAGGGGTCCTTCCTATTCCTAGGAGCATTTTTCCAAACTAATTCATATGTTCATGGACTAAGAAAAGGATTCTGATGTTCTCAATCTTGTTAAGAGCTTGAATCAGCTTATGATCATTTTCTTTCATTTGATAGACCTAAAAAACTATCTAATTGATGTATTGAGTTATCCAAACTCCAAATAATGTTGTATAAGTTCCAAAACTAATATGTTATGTTTTCCCTTGTCTTGATTTTCTAACTATAACATTGCAAGATGTTCTTTACTTTATTGTTAACATTTAGACCTGCTTATTTGACACCCTCTAACATTATAAACTCCTTACCTTACCTAACAAGTGATATTTGATGTTTACCCTACCAAACTGACCTTTACGACTGATTTCAATAGGTTTCAAGTGCATTTATAAAGTATACAGTGACTTTAAGGATTGAAAACTTTAGAGAATGACATAAGAACCTAGATAGTGAAGTCTGACTTCATTTAGATGACTAACACTCTTAAAAAAAATCTCAAATGACCATCTAGGGACACCACTCTATTGAAAAAAATATATGACTTAAGGAAAAGTCCTAAACATCATGGCAACTATGCAAATTATAAACCTTAACTTTGTCAAAAACCTTAACATATGTTAAACATCATATTTACTATTGTAGAGCTATAGAGATGCTTGGATCCCTTTCATTCACTCAAATACACCTTCCTAAATATCTCATGTATCATGATAAATCAAAACATGATTCCACATTATGAAGTCATAGAAAACTTTAGAACACACTATGAAACTTTAAACTCTACTAAACTTCATTTAGGGAGGCTATTAAAAACAAATTTGAAGCACAAGACCTTATGATCTGAATCAAACTCATCATGAACAACATGGAGTTAAATAAGATAATGGAAACATCATAATAATATAAAAATTCAATCTTATATGTAAGAAAATCATATTGGGAAGAATGGATGAAGGTTATGAGCGCAAATGGTGGCTAAATTTTTCCAACATTAATGGTGACCTCTTGGGATAGTTTGTTTGTTAAACTTTTGACCAGTGACTTTATCCTTCCATTGTGCAATGGATTGCATCTCATTATAAAATTTAAAAATTGATATACCTCCTAAATACTCAAATTCACACCACACCAGACAACAAAGGGAAAAATACAACATGCCAAAAGCATTTAGGGAAGATCACACAACAACTTACACAAAACACTATGCTAGGCACTTATGGAAAATAAACACACCACACAACTATGTATAAAACAAAAAACTAATCTCAGTAACAAGGCTTCAAGTGTATCCCATTTATTGGGATACTTAGTTCCTCTCCATTTAGTATTGATAGCTAGAAGGCATTATGTTCTTTTTAGCCAATGATCACATAGGGCCCAATCCACAACTTGTCAAACTTTGTGTGTTTACCAGGCTTGGCCCTATCCTAATCCCACTTCAAAATAAGATCACCCTCTTGTAAATTTATTAAATTATATTTTTTATCAAAGGCTTTATTCATTTTTACTTGGTTATACTCCAAATTATGCATGGATTCATCTCTCTTCTCCTCTAGTTCCATCAATTCTAGCATCCTCACCTCCATATCATCATTCTCCATTAGTTCTAGTTGATGTGCTAACTCCAAGGATAACAACTCAAATAAATAGGTAATTTTTCCTCTCTTCCATACATAATAATGTATGGGGATCTAGCCATAACCCTATTAGGATTGATTCTATCAACCCATAAGGTTGTCTTCAACTTTGTATGCCAAGTTATTTGATTGTCATCAATTGTCTTCTTAATGATCTTGATCAAGTTTTTGTTTATAGATTCTGCAAGTCCATTACATTAGGGGTAGTGGTTATAATATCTTCTTAGGTATATGACATGATCATTATCCCACTAACTTGTGTTTTCACCAATGAATGCTAATGCATTATCAGATATGTTGGTTGATGGTGCTCCAAACCTAGTCATTATGCTCCTTGTAGCCTAAATTTTAAATTCGCCCTATATTACTATTTTTAGTAATAAAAAAAAAATTTAAACAAAATAAAATAGAGAGGATGAAAGAGATAATAATATTTCCATGAGAATTCTCATCATCATTTTACCTCTTTATATCTCCTCTCCAAGATTTCCAAACAAATACTTGATGCAAAATAGATGGATGTTGGATTGCTTGACTTATGCTTAATAATGGCTTCCAATGGTCTTTTGAGCTTGATAATGGATTTGATAGGGATTTATGGATGCAATAAATATTTTATGTGTTCCAAGTTATTTTCCATGGAGGAAATTGGCTTAATTACATAGGAAGTTGAAGGAAGAATCAATGGCTCAAATTTAATTTTTAGCTATTGAGATCAATGGCTAAGATATTTCCAAAGAATTTAAAATTCCTTGGAAATATATAGAATGGAAAATTCTATAGGAAATGGGGCTAAAATAGAGGAGTTTTCTATAATTCTCCAATTCTATAAACCTCTGTTAGGGCTTAGGGATTTAGGAATAGCTAGTTATTAGGGTGGTAGATGGGTAAGTAGAGTAAATTGTATTTTTAAATTGGCAAATGGATTAAGGAATAGGTTAGGAGGTAAATGGGGTTTTTATTGGATTAATAAAGGGGATTAATTTGTTATGGGATGGAATAATGTTTTTAGGATGTAGGAAATAAGGAATAGGATATTAGTTAATTATCTAAGAAATGTAGTTAAAATAGTGGAATTAGTGTAATTATCAAGGTGAACAGATTTGGGTGCATACATTTTGCCCCTATTTGAAAGGGGATTATGAATGGAGAAAAATGGAAGGAGTAATGGTCTTTCAAAGAGGAACCAAAATCATGCAAAAGCTATGTTAGTAGGATATGATGCCCCCTTGAGGGAGTATGTAGGGAGAATCGACTTGGATGGTCACTTGAACAGAAGTCTCAAGCGTTGGATGAGAACAAGATGAGAAAATGGGGTTAGAATTCCCCAATTAATGATGTATTTGTGGTTGAAATTCCCCATGTTTAGAGACAAGGGGATAAAGTGGTTCCATTGCAAGAAGGGTTCTAGACAAACGACCAATGTCTAGAAAAGAATATGATTGATAAGATTAATTTCTAAGGATGAATACATTATCTGGGAAATAAAAGAGATGAGATGGATACAAGACTATGATAATTCCCATAGTAAGGACACATGCTAGGGAGGGATTGGAAATTGATAATGAAGATAAAGGGTTGATTGATGAGAGGGAACCACTTTACTCAAGATTCGTAGCTTAAAATGACGTGTGATTGTTGAGTGACCTTGATCCATTGATCCTTCCCTCCACTTCCTATATAACTAAGCTAATTTAATCCATGTAAACTAACTTGGAAAACATGAAAAGTTATAGACTTTCTAACTTGATACCATTATCATCTCTCTTGCATCCATACATCCCTATCAAAATCATTATCAATCTCAAAAGATCATTAGAAGCCATTTACAAGCATAAGTCAAGCAATCCAACATCCATCCATTTTGCATCAAGTATCCATTTGGAAATATTGGAGAGGAAATACAAAGAGGTAAAATTATGGTGAGAATTCTCATGGCAATCTAATTATCTTTTTCATCCCCTCTATATGATGTTGTTTAGATTTTAGGTTTTTATTGCTAAAAATAGTAATATAGGGTGAATCTAAAATTTAGGCTACATTTTTGGTGACCACGGTGGGAGATTACCCCATAATCTAACCTCTTAATCTTGATGTAAGTGATTTGAAATATTGAAAGAACAACTAGATGTGAATTGAGTGTCATATTTTGAAAAAACCATCACGTATAGGAGACTTGTGATTTTACATTGGTATCTACGATATTGTATTCCCAATTTCACTAGGAGAAAAGTGATATTGCATAACATTTTGGCTTTAACCACTAATAGTTTTGAACTTTTGAATGTTATTATCTTTTTTCAAAATATATACTTTGCAAGTAGTGATATTTCCCTCTTAGTAGTGATCTTATAGGTGTAATTGTAATTTTGTAGGGTTTACTCGTTAAAGTGATATTTTTGTCTTTCATCTATTACTAACCTTCTGCAAATTGTTTTTGTTCTTCTTGGGAGTGTATTTATCTTCTATGTGAAGGAAAAAATTGTTTTTTCTTGAGAAACTAAGTTCATTAATATTGAAGAACAATATTACAACTTTTAGAGTAGCGACCTTGACTTGGTAATAGTGGTTTCACAGGTGGAGTTGTAGTTTTGGCAAGTTTTTGGTTTTGCTTTATATCCCTATTTCTCATCTATCACTAACTTCTCTACAAGTTGTTGTTGTTGTTGTTGTTGTTGTTGTTGTTGTTATTATTATTATTATTATTATTATTATTATTATTATTATTATTATTATTATTATTATTATTATTATTATTATGTTGCCTAGAATGGTCTTTTGTCTCCTATGTGCATGAAAAGAAAGGATGATCAATCATTTTGTCTCTTTGTAACCAAAGTGAAATATCGTGATTTTCAAAATAGCGACCTTGACTTGGTAATCATGGTATTACCATTATGAATTATGGTATTGTATAAGATTGGTAAAATTCCCCTGTTGGCATCTTGGTACCTCTAAAAAATAATATTGATTGGTCTCTGGTCTAAAAATAACCATTCAACATTATCTATCTATAGGGCATATTTATAACCAAGTAATATTATTAGTAAAACTAGATCTAATTAATTATAAGCCAACTATTGTAAAATCAGGGTATTCTAACTCTATTTGGATAATTGTGTGCTTTTGTACTTATTGTGTGTAGGGGTAAATAGGTGTGGAGGAGAAAACATAAGTTAAACCATATGCTACTAACCTGTTAAAATACTAGCCACAATACTACAAGTCTTGAATCTATGGGTTTGCTCTGTTATTAGTGACATTGCGCACCTGGTAGTGGTTTTGAAATATTAGGTAGAGCTAGGGTATAAGTCACTATTTTATTCTTGTAAAAACTAATTTGGTACTAATTATATTAATTATATGTTTGCCTAATCAAATTTTATCATCTATTTATTAAAGGTTGCAAATAATTAGCTAACAATTTTTGATTGATTTGCCCTAGTTATTTACTAAAATTTCTTGGAAAAGTTTGGATTTTGAAACATCCTAGGATTGCTATCTAACTATTTTTTTAAAGTATAAAACATCAGTTTTATTACTAATCAAATTTTTATAGTTTTTATTTCATCGTAAAACCACTAATCACAAATTTAAGATAATTGTGATCTTGCACTAATATTTGCAATTTTGCTTAATAGTTATAATTTTTTAGTTTAACTATCATGGTCAGCTACCTGTTTCAATGTCACAACTCATGATTTATGATTTTTCTTTAGAGTTGTGGTTTTGTAGTTTCTAGTTACGATCTTTTATATATTTGATTGTGTAATTGTGATTTTATAGGGGAGTTGTAGTTTTGCATAAAATAAAATTACTAACCCCTTTATGCAAGACCTCTCAAGATCAAGACACCCCATTTTGTTTTCCTAGCATTTTTATGTGTAGGAAGGGTGCCAAAAACACAAATATTTCCTTTTCATTACTTGTATATATTTTCTTTTTATGTGGTTTGATTGTATGTATTTGTGTTTCCTCACATAGGTAATTAATTGGGAAAAAATCAATTATGTTTACCTGTTTATCCCACCTTTTGAGTCTAGGATAACACGTGATGTGGAATTCATTACCATACATGGGATTATCAATTAGTGTTCAATGATTTGGATTTCATCACGACACACTAGACCAAACTCTATGTTTTGGTAGAATATAAAAATTAGGATAAATGTCCTTAGGCACCAAAGCAAAATTTCCCATAAAGGGTTCCATGGAGTGAGGGTAATTTAAAATCCAATATCTAAAGTAATTAGAAAACACACTATATGAACTTGGGCCCCACTATACCTTCACATATATTAGGGATTCCCCTAGAAAATCCTTTTGCAAATGTAACATAGGACCTTTGGCTATAACAGGCATTTCACTGTAGAGTTAGGATTAACTCCTAAGAAGTCATTAAGTGTAGATGGGGTCGAGAGGGTTAAGTTTATTACATAATGGGTCAATGACATATATCCTCACTTGTGAATCCATTAGATGGTGTGAGTGTCAGGTTGCATACCCTTTTTAGTTTACTAGCTTAGGGCTTATTGTTGCATGTGTTGTTTGTGTGTTGTGTTAGACCCATATTGTTTTTAAACTAATTTGGCCACACCCTTTTTATTTTTTTTCCTTAGATACCCTTAGGATAATATCCATTCTTATACCCATCATCATATCTATCTCATCATCCTAAACTGCACCCATCCTATATCGTCTACCCGTCTTATATTATCCACTCATCTTACATATTCCACTCCCTATCCTAAATAACCTCTAATATCTATCCTATATATTTTAACCATTTAATACCCCTATTATATTTTTCATTCCCCTCATATCCATCTCACTATCTGAAATAAAACCCATCTTATATCTTCCCATTCCCTATCCTAAATAACAATCCTATATTTTCCATCATTTATGCCCCATTGTTCGTATCACCATCCATCTCATATTCCTCCATATATCATCCTTGAATATTATATTTAGTCTTGGAATCAAATTATAGTGGTCACTCATCCCTTTAATCCTCATTGTCATTTTCAAAATCCTTTGACTAGGTATTATCAATGTAAATAACCTTATCAAGATTTCAATCTAGAACCCATCACTTCTCCTTATTAGTGACTTTTCATAACTACCACCCATCCAATCACTATCCTAATATTTTGAAGAGTATTTGATCCCATCATCTCCTTTTTTATTTATATATGGGACTCTTACAAGGCTTTGTATTTTGGTAATTCTTAGTCATCCATTTCTAAAAATCATGACATCATCTTCTTTGACCACTAGTAGATTTGACCAAGTTAGTATTCAAGACTTTTGCATCATCTATCACACATCATCACAATCTCTACTCTCCTCATCAAATATGATGATTTAAACCCATGCCTAACAACTTAAGATAGGGAAAGCTTCCAACCAAGATAATGATTTATTAGGGAATCTAGGTGATCAAACTTAGGATCATGATGATATACATAGTGATATGCACACTCTTGGAAGAGAGGATAAATAATTAAATTACCTCCATAATGATGATGTTAGGAACCTAATTGGCCAATATATCTATGAAAATTGCAACCAAGTTCTAGCCTAATCCATTGAAATGGGGGGAACACTACCCTCAAAATTTAACCATAATGTCCTACAACACTTAGTCCATCCCTCCACCCAGCCCAGTATACCACATCAACATACACATACCAATCAACTACCCAAATAAGAGGAAGGCATGGACCGATAATTTAAACAAGAAGAATAATGACCCATACCACTCTAAAATAATTGCATTGAGGCAAACAGGAGGCAAACTATCCTAGAGGATTGACTAAATCAACTTACACAACAAATAAATCTTTTACTCCATTCCAAAAATCAATGACCATCACCCCCTGCCCATCAAAATGCCAAGAACTATAATAGACCCCATAATAGGTATACCAAACCTCTAATCCACTTATGGACCCAACATTTTCATAAGAATGGAAAGTGATGAAGGAAACTCTACAACAAATTGACCCACACTCACAAGTAATGAAATATAAATATGAATATTTTTGCTCTTCTCCCTTGGATATGAGAATTTTTCAAATACCTTTCCCACCCCACTTCAAGGTTCCTAAATTCTAAAAATATAGAGGGAAAGGTGATCCTCACAACCATGTACAAGAGTTTTATGTGGCCTATCATGAAGTTGCATATGAACATGCCTAATTACTAATATTTTTCTTAAAAAGTCTCATTGAACTAACCTTAGAATGGTTCATGTATTTGCCAAAGGGGTCTATATCTAGTTTTGGATAATTAAATGAATAATTTATAAGACATTTTTCATTTAATATTGAACACAATGTCTCCATTATGGACCTCTATAAAACTAAACAAAGAAGTGGAGAAAGTTTGGCATCTTTTTTGAAACTATGGATAATATTAACAAGCCTCCTTCAATGCATAGCACCTAAAAAGGAGCTATCCAAAATATTTGTTGATAATATTAATGTTCAGCTAAAATATCAATTGAATCTCCAATGTGCCAAATTTTTTGATGAAATTATTCAAAAGGGGATGCAAATTAAAAGATAACTTATTGAAAAGGTAATAATTAAACTATACTCCCAAAATGAACATAATCATAACCAAGATAATTCCTTCATAGGCAAGTCAAAAATCTTAAACAAAAACAAGAATGTTGTGGGAGATGGGGTTACAACAAACAACATGTTCAAATGATACAAAAGAAGAATCCCACAGATCAATAGAATGTCTCCTCTATTTAAGTGCCATGAGATAAACCAAAGCCTTGAATTAGAAAAAGACCTATCACCAGCCTTGGAGTGCCCATTAAAATAGTTCTTGAACAATTAATTACTGCTAACATGATCACTCTTCCTACAATTTCACCTTTGGATGATATTCAACCTTGACCTAATTGGTACCATGAGGACGAATTCTAAAAATATCATAGAGTCAAAGGTCATGACATAGAGACATGTATTCAATTAAAGCATTATATTTAGGACCTAATTGAAAGAGGTAATATTGAAATAGAAGGGGAGAATAATTCAAATCAATCTATAAATTAGTAACTAGGCATTTATCAAGACCCCCTAGCTAATCATGTTAAAAAAAATAGGAAGCTACCAAGAGACCAGGGTCAAACCTCTTCTTATAATCACACTGAATATCATGCCATGAAATATCATTATGTTAACACCATAAAAATTCATATCCCCATGATCCCTCTCCACCATCACCCACCATGTTAAAACTCAACCGAGCCACTATTGATTTTGTGGTTACTACCAGATGCAGCAAGATCATAGTTCTTGGGGAACCCCCAAAGGACCCATCTAATTCTACATCTCAAAAGGGGGATATCTATAATAAATTTTTATTATCTTTTGATAAATCTTATGATATAATTCAACAAATTGAGAAGACACCCACTCAAATCTCATTAATGGAACTTCTCAAAACATCCCCTATGCATTGGGATATACTCAATTTGGTTATGAATGACCTCAAGGTACCTAGAGATATTGACACCAACCAATTTTAGGCATTGGTGGTTCATTTAGCCCCTTCTCAAAAAATCACCTTTAGTTCTCAAGACATGCCTCCCATTAGCCCCCATCATAACTACCCCTTATTCATAGAAGTCTCCATATCCAATCACCACATTCCCTAAGTACTCATAGATGGATGGTATACTTGAACTTATGTAATCTAGATTTATTAAAGAAATTGAGGTATTCTAAAGCACCTTTAGGGCCTACTTTGATTATGATAAAATCCTATGATGATAATGAACAACCATCTCCAGGAACTATCTACCTTCCCATTTTGTGGGACCCATGATACATCAAACCCTGCTTCATGTTGTGGATGTTGATTTACATTATAATATGTTTCTAGTTCATCCCTAGATCCATGAGATTTAAGAAGCCCCATCCACTCTTAATCAATGTCTAAAATTACTACATTCAGGTATGGAAGTTATCCTTCCTAGGGAAATGGAACATTTTCACAATTTCAAAATGGGTCAATCCTCATCCTCTTGTTACTATCTTAGCACTAATAGATCCATTCTAAACCCAATATATTCTAAATATATTTTCCCCAATTATCTTGTGCCTGATTCTAATCCATTAATTGACATCACTCATCTAAAAATCACATCCACAGGGTATGGGGAATATGAATATAAAACATTTTATGTAGGGGACTTACCTCGTTCCCCACATAGTTATGGGTCCCCAATTATGTGAAAGACCAATCCTATCAGCTATCAATTTAGACTAATGGAATTCTCTAGCACATGATTATTATCATAAGAATATATTTATGAATTAGATGAATCATAGCTTATCCTAGTAGATGAGGCCCTCACATCCAAAAAATGTTACAAAACATACATTATAAAGGAAGAGGAATAGGGAGACATGAACAAGGTAGGATTGAACCCATAATAGTTCAAGAACATCCACAATATCTTGGTTTAGGGTATAAATAACTAGACAATGACTTAAATAATATTATTATTGAAACTAATTTAGTCCCTAAAGAATCTCTCTTTGATGAAGAAATTGAGATGGGTTCCATCTATAGCCTACAAGGAGTTTGCTACCACAAACCTTTTTCCTGACACCACTATTTACAACACTAACATATCCCTCCACTATCCATATTTAATTGACTATGATCAACATCATGAGACATCCTTTAGATGATGAGGCAATCTTAGAATCTTTGGGAGCTCAAAATTTCATGCCTTTAGGCGACTATAAGAAAGGCTTTTCTATTAATCTTTGTAAATTAGCTTATTTTAGGGAACAATAACATCCCCTTTACCAAAGATAAGAAGATAAATTTGAATACAAAGAAACACCTCAAATTCTAGAAGAATTTCCATATAAATTAGAAGAATACATTGAAAAAGATATAGAACTCCTAGATGGTTTTGCTTTAGATATTGCAGATCAGTCACTACCCCCTTATCTCCAAGATTTGTCACCCTCTCTCATTGAGGAGGTGATTTAAGTTAACATTAGAACTGAAGAAATTCCCAAAATCATCAAACTAGGGGAAACTCTCACACCTGAGGAGTGTCAGATTATTATTGAGATGCTCAAAGAATTTATAGATGTTTTCTCATGATGTTATTCTGACATGATTGGTCTTGATCCCTCCTTAGTTGTGAATTATCTAGTTTTTCATCCTAATGTTAAACTAATCAAGAAAAAATTATAAAATATGCACCCTAAAGTGGCCTTGTTAGCTAAGGAGGAACTAAAAAAATTATTGGAAGAAGGATTTATCTAGCCTATTGATTATTCTAATTGGATATACAATATTATGCCCATGGCTAAGCCACAAGGAGGGATTTGAATTTGTACAGATTTCTAAGACATTAACAAGGCATGTCCCAAAGATGACTTCCCTCTTTTGAATGTTGAAATGATTATGGATTCGACATCTAGATATGAAATGTTATCTCCCATGGATGGTTTTTTGGGCTAAAATCAAATCAAAATCAGCGCTGAAGATCAACATAAAACAATCTTCATCGCTCCATGGGGACCTTCTACTATCAAGTGATTCCAGTTGGCCTCAAAAATTTTGGTGATACTTATCAATGGGTAATGACAGTTATTTTCCATGACATGATGCATGATATAGTTGAATAATATGTGGACAATATCCTAGGGAAGTCCCAACTTAGATCAGAGCATCATGAAGTCTTAAGAAGTATTTTTGAGTGGCTACAAGAATATAAAGTTAGATTGAATCCAAAGAAATGTGTATTTGGTGTAAACTCAAGCAAATTACTAGGGTTTATTGTATCTAGGAGAGGCATAGAAGTGGATCTAGCTAAATTCAAGGTTATTATGGAAATACCTCCCCCTCACAATCTAAAGCAACCTAGGAATCTTCAAGGTAAGTTACAAGCCATTTGGTGATTTTTTTATTATCTCATAAATAAATGTTACCTTTTTACTCATCTCTTGAATAAGGGGACCAATTTTATGTGGAACTCTAAATGTCAACATGATTTCAATAATCTCAAGCAATATTTGGCAAACCCACCTATGTTATCACCCCTATCATGGAAAGTCCCTTGATCTTATATATTTTATCAAATCTATGTGCGATAGGTGCCTTACTTGTATAACAAAATGATGAGATGGTGAATCTATAATGAATACTTCAGAATTTAATGGCTAAAAGATAGATTTTTATGGTTATTTTACCATGCATGGATCAAGAGTAGGCATCCTTCTAGTTACCCCATAAGGTGACCTTATTCCAAAAGCCTTCCACTTCATTCTCCCACACACCAATATTATTTCTGAATATGAGGCTTTAATATTTAGCCTTCACTTAGCCATCCAATGGAACATCCAAAATTTACAAGTATTAAGTGATTTATATCTCATAACCAAGTAGGTCAATGATGATTTCCAAACTAAAGATGAAAAATTACTTCCTTATAAGCAATTGGTAGATCAGTTGAAGCATAATTTTTAGACTATTACATTTGATCAAGTGCTAAGAGGGAATATTAAAGTCGCTGATTCCATGGCCACTATTGGATCTTTAATTGATCTCCCTAAAGATGTCCTCATAGGGAATTTACTAATAGAACATCTAATTCTATTAGCTCATCAATCTATGGCTCCTTTACAATTTTTTTCTATTCTTAATCCTAGTCTCCCTTAGTACCAATAAATTTATAATTACCTCCATGATAACATCTTACCACCTAACCTCAATCGCCATTAGTGTAAGGTCTTCATCCATTGTACCTCCTATTACACCATCCTTATCGACATGCTCAATCATAGAGGTTATGATGGGACTTTGTTAATATGTCTAACCTTGGAAGAGGCTTCTTTCATGACCAAGGAGGTTCACGATGATATTTGTGGTGGTCATGTCAGTGGAATGTCCTTGGCTAAGAAATTACTCCAAATTGGATACTATTGGCTTACTATAGAATAAGACACCTACCAATGTGTACAAAAATGTGTAGCTTGTCAAAAACATGGTAATATTATCCATATACCCACATAAGAATTACAACCTATTATGAGTATGTGGCCATTTTCTATATGGGGACTTGATTTTATTGACAAGATAAATCTTACATCTTTTGATGGGCATAAATTCATTATTACTACTATGGAGCATTTCATTAAATGGGTAGAAGCAATGTCACTTACCTATACTACATGTCTTTAGATTTGTAAATTCATCCTCAATTAGATCATTTTCCATTTTTGAATTCTTGCTAACATCATCTCTAACAATGACAAGTCCTTCAAAAATCAAGAAGTCAAGGCCTTGTGCCAATGGTACCACATCAATTAGCATTTTTTTCCTCCTTACTACCCCCCAAGGAAATGGATAGGCTGAAGCAAAATATAAAAACCTTATCAATATTCTCAATAAAATAATCAATAATGAAGGTAGGAATTGACACCTACAATTATATCCTACACTTTGGTCTTATCGAACAAGTGTTCGAACACCTATTGGGGCCACTTCGTATGATTTAGTGTATAGAATAGAGGCTATCTTGTCTATGGAAGTGGAATGCCCCTCCTTATGAATCTCATTGTGATTTATTATCACTAATCACAATTTTAGACAAGAAAGGCCACAATAATTGGAGATTATAGATTAAAAACATAAAAGGCCCCTCAATCACTTACAGGCATAGTAGAACATATTAAAAAGCAAATACTACAAGAAGATCTAGTTTAGATAATTTGAGGTCAGTGATATAGTCCTAAAAGAAAATAAAAAAATACCAATGCAAATAGAGATAAGAAGGGAAATTTTGAATCCAATTAGATTGACCCCTATATAATAGTCACAAAGTTTGGATATGGGGCCTATAAGTTATCTACACTAGATGGTGAAGATATTGATGACCTAATGAATATCATGCATCTAAAACATTTCTATATATGATAGGATCTACTTTACATCCATCTATGGGTCCCCACTCTTGGGGGCATATCCATTTCCATCCCACATCTCCCTTTTCATTCTACTCCATTCACCCATCCTTGACCCTGGTCTTAAAAAGTGGCCATCCATTATAGGTTTTTATACAACAACAAGAGACATGTTTTTAATAAGAGACTAGTCATTACTTGTTATGCAAAGGGGATATTTATTGCGGAGTCCTCTAGAGTCTCTTTGTCATATCCATATATATATACCCAATCCTATCACATCCTTATATCTATCCCTTACCCATCACCCCATCACATCCTCTTTGATGAGTGTGTCTCCTTTTAGCCTCATGCTAATCTGGTCTCCATTTGTCTCTTACTATCTAAAAACCATGGTTCACAGCTTCCCACTAACATTATCATCATGGAAGGGTTAAAAATAGGTTTTTATCTTGGGTTTTTGTGTACATTATGACATCAAATCTCAATTGATCATTCTAAAATCCATCTATGGATGCTTCTAAATTCAATTAGATATTTATTTCAATGTAGTAATGTTGGGCACAATAACCCTATGCACATATCTCCCTCTCATCGTTATGATGATTGTCAATATTCACTTTACAATCATCTCATTATCAACTTGTATATACCTTTTTTTAACCTTGTATTTTAGTTTCTTTATCTTATGATTGCTTCGAATGTATACAAATGTGTGTATGTTTTGCAGATATATGATTAATTATGTAGTTTATTATAAATTAATTGAATTTTCTTCTTTATTTAATAGTCTTGTTAGCATCTTGTATATATTTTATCTTGATGACCTTCATGGGAACAAGGATGGTTTGAGTGATTCCTAAATTTGTTTTGGGAAAAATCACTTCAAAATAGAGCTCCCCACACACCTTGATTAAATGTACCTTTGATTTATTTTATGTCATTGGCACATAATTATTAGTTAGTGCAATATTAAAATGGATTGCATACATTATTACTATCTTCCAAATTATCCACCCATCTCATTCCCCCCAAACCTATCAACATCCCATCTAACCTATCACTATCCCATCTAAACCTACTTTCCCCCATCCCATCATCATCCTACCTCCATGGTGCAGGAGGATTTCTAACCCAAGTTGTGAGACATAACAAATTAAAATGGATTAATATTTTTACCACATTTATTTACATTTTATTACATATCTCATTTCCATCATATTCAATGTATAATTTAATCCAAAAATACAACCAATATCTCATAACATCTCCTAATATGTCATCTAGATAACCATTTGCATATCAAATAAAAATAATCCCATATTTAACATATCCATCAACATAAAACATATCATCTACCATGATTTAAAAATAATCACATCATTTTATAAACATTAACAAAACAAATCAATAAACATAATCATATCCATCACACCATTCTATATGTGAAACACTATATCTATCTAAAATCATTACATCATAATCATAACATTTATCTCAATCATCTGAAGCATAAATAAAACATATATCCATCCTTTGTATCACAAAAATTATAAAATCCATCACATCACATCTAACATCATACAAATAATATAACATATTTATAATAAAATCCCTCTAATCATATCAATAATAAGTCTATCATCTCAGTAAAACTAATGTATCCAT
>JARHVA010007429.1:647500-684802 GCA_037957365.1 Torreya grandis
CGATGGTCTAGCCTCCATAGGCCTCTAGAATTCTTGTAGTCTTTCACCATGATGGGAAGATCAAAGAAGTCAATTTATGTATTTTTGCCCCAAGTGAATTTTCACTATGGTAAAAAGTATAAATGAATCCCTTTTCAATATTTTTTCCAATTTGACCCCCTCTTCTATACCCCCCATTAACCCCTAACAATCCTTTTGAATGTCATTGCCACATCCAAATTCCATCCAATCTCTCCAATATCCCAATTAGTCATTCATTATCATTCCTCAAGTTGTATGGGGTATGAATTTTCCATTTCCCCACCATCTAACCTAATTCAAAGTCAGAACTACTTCGGCCTGAGGTCTCTTAAAAATATGTAAGCATTACCTAGTCATGATTTTTTAGCCTAAGGATAGCTCATCCACCATTTATCCCTCATCCCCATCCCATCACTAGACTAGTCACTCAACAATCACACATCATTTTAAGCTACAAATCCTAAGTAAATTGGATCCCTCTCATCAATCAACCCCTTTTATCTTCATTATCAATTTCCAAGCCCTCCCTAGCATGTGTCCTTGCTATGGGACTTATCATAGTCTTGTATCCATCTCATCTCTTTTATTTTTTGGATAATATCTTCATCCCAAGAAATTAGTATTATCAATCATATTCCTTTCTAGATGTTGGTCATTTGTCTAGAACCCATCTCATAATGGAGCCACTTTATCCCCTTGTCTCTAAACTTGGGGAATCTCAGCTATAGCTACATCATTACTTGGGGCATCCTAACCCCATTTTCTCATCCTAATCTCATCCCACCCCCAGGACTTTTATTAGAGTGACCATCTAGGTTGATTCTCCTCACATGTTCCCTCGAGGGGGCATCATATCCTACTAACATATCTTTCACATGATTATGTTTCTTAATTGAAAGACCATTAATCCTTCCATTTCACTCCATTTGAAATTCCCTTTTAAAGAGGGGTAAAATGTATGCACCCAAATCTGTTCAACCCAATAATTACATTAATTCTACTATTTTAACCTATAATTACATTTCTAAGCTAATTAACTAATATCCTATTCCTTATTTCCTAAATCATACAAACCTTATTCCATCCCATAACCAATTAATCCCCTTCATTAATACACTAACAAAAACCATTTACCTACTAACCTACTCCCTAATCCACTTGCCAATTTAAAAATATAATTTATTCCACCTACCCCTGTACCATCCTATTAAGTAGTTATTCCTAAACCCCTAAACCCTAACAGATATTTCTAGAATTGGATAATTCTATAAATCTCCTCTATTTTAGCCCCTTTTCCTCTAGAATTCTCCATTATATAGATTTACAAGGAGTTTAAGATTTCTTGGAAATACCTTAGCCATTGATCTCAATGGCTCAAAATTAAATTTGAGCCATTGATCCTTCTCTCCACTTCTTATATATTTAAGCCAATTTCATACATGGAAATTAAATTGGAACACATGAAAAATTGGAAACTTGTGAACTTTCTACCATTATTATCTCTCTTGCATCCATATAGCCCTATCAAAGCCATTATGAATCTCAAAAGAACATTGGAAGCAATTATCAAGCATAAGTCAAGTAATCCAACATCCATATATTTTGCATCAAGTATCCATTTGGAAATCTTGGAGAGGAGTTATGAAGAGATAAAATGATTGTGAGAATTCTCATGGTAATTTGATTACCTCTTTCATCCCCTCTATTTGATGTTGTTTAGATTTTAGGTTTTTATTGCAAAAAATAGTAATATAGGGTGAATTTAAAACTTAGGTTACACTCCTATATAATTCAAGCACCACACTTTCATTAGTATCTTTAAGAGATACTTCTTATACCCCCTTCTAAAGTAATTAGTGGTTTTGAGTATCCACTTATGACCAACACTTAAGGGGGGTTAATTATGCCTATGAAATCAAGCCCCCATTACATGAATGGTTGATCAACTTGGATGGGATTGAGAGGTAATCCTATTAACCTTTGATTTCCAATGAAAAACACACTTTTGAACATTTTCTTACCCATGCATAGGAGTCTTTGAAGAGGATAGGCCAATAGTATCCTACCCTCATTATCTTTGATACTATAGTTTTGGGAGAAAAATGACCTCCTATAGGTCCATCATGAAATTGATCCAAAATTATACCTACTTTCTCAATATCAACACAAATAATCAAAATAAAATTAAGGTATTTTTTGAAAAGGACCCCATCTATAAGAACATAATGTATAGACTGAAGCCTAAAGTACCTTCTTTTTTACTTGTCTAAAATGGTTAGACACTCACTTGTTGGAAAGGATATTTTTATAAGGTGAATATGTTACTTCTTATGGATCATATTATAGTGTCAAAAATGTCCCTTTATCTCCTTAAAGGTCCAATTATAAGTGATAACATAGGCCCTTCCCCCTTAATAGCTTAGTGACCTTAATCTCTACATCATACTCAATCACTTTAGTAATCCAACCTACCCTTTTCTCATTCAAGTCCCTATTGAGAAGGAATTCTTTGTTGCTTGGGTGGGATACCATAATGTGTATATTTTTTTTGACACCATATGTATAAAATTTTTCAAATTCCTTATGACTGGTAAGACTTGATTCTATATGAATGTATACCTATCTTCATATCCTTCATGCCCTTGAGTAAAGAATGCAATGTGTTTCTCATTACCGTCACTATTTTTTTGTATCAACATGGAAGATATGGTGTCAATATTAGAGAAATAATACAAGAAATATTTTGATAAATTAGGCTTAATCAAAGTAGGTGTTTGTGTTATGGCTTGCTTTACAGCCTCAAAACTACTCTTCCCTTATTTAATCCAATTGAATGCTTGATGCTTTTTTAACATAGTTGTCAAAGGTTTTACAAGGTTAGAAAAACTGAGTATAAACCTTCTAATGAATTTTATTTTTCCAAGAAAACTCTGCGTTTCCTTTTTATGAAATGGTAGAGACAAGGCCAAAATAAATTTCACCAGTTTAGGGACTATTTATATCCCTTCCTTAGAGACAATGTGGCCTAATAACTTGTCATCGTGAACTAAAAAAACACCCTTTTGGGATTTAAGGACACCCCATACTGATTTCACCTTTCAAAAATCAATCTTAGATGGACTAAGTGGTCATTATCATTCTTTGAAAAAATAGTAATGTAATCAAGGTAGATAAACACCATCTTGTTTATCAAATCCTAGAAGGCAATGTCCATAGCCTTTTGGAAAATATACCCTACATTAGATAGCCAAAAAGGCATCTTATTATAGGCATAGGTGCCCCATTTTTTTTTAAGGTAGTTTTATATTGATCCTCTTCTTTCACCAAGACGTGGTTATAACTAGAATATCCATCCAAGAGAGAAAAGTGTTCTAATCTTGAAACCATTTGAAGTTTTTTCTCCATTTAAGGTAAAGGGTAATGGTCCTTCAATGACACCTTATTTAAATCCTTTAAATCTACACACAATCTGATTTACCCACTCTTCTTCCTCACA
Organism: Torreya grandis; assembly: GCA_037957365.1. Classification (NCBI taxonomy): domain Eukaryota; kingdom Viridiplantae; phylum Streptophyta; class Pinopsida; order Cupressales; family Taxaceae; genus Torreya; species Torreya grandis. The sequence goes on from JARHVA010007429.1 coordinate 651,018, forward strand.
GGGGCTAGATTAGCAACCCATGAAGAGTGCTTAATAGGGAAAATAATGTTTGATTCAATCAACTTGATCAACTCTTTATTCATCAAGATTTCAACCTTGGGATTTATAGGTATTTACATTTATCTCACTGGTTTTGCAATTGGGTCCAATTTAATGGTTTATTTATAAATTCTAGGGTCAAAACCTTTAAGGTTTCCATACTCCCATGAAAAGATATCTAATAATTCTCTACATAACTCAAAAAAAAAAAAACCTTCTCAACCTTGGTACATACCTTTCCCAGCTTGAGGAGTTTTTCCTTGAAGATGGAAACTCTTTCAAAATGTTCCTCATTTTCAAACATGCCTACCTTCTCTTTTCTCATTTGATCTTCATCATTGAAAATTCTTCAAGGGTCACCAATCCTTTAGGGAGTTTGTTGGACTATATTTTCACTATTTGGTCACCATATTGCTATTGAAACTTGGCCTAATTATTTGATGAGAACTCAGCTTCCTCACATAGAAAACATGCAATCTATTTGTCACTCTCAAAAACTTACAAATGCACATTGTTATCTAGGATAAATGGCCTAATTAGAACTTTGACAGGTGGTTGATATTTCTCACTCTTGACATCATTTGGGATGTCAAAATGAGTTCCTACTATTTACAACCTATCAACATGTTGATTTTTTCCCTTGGAACTAATTTTAATTTGAAGGCCTCAAAGTCTTTAATAAGGTCCCAAATTCTATGCTTGTATGGCTTCAATAATGAATTATTTGTAGCATTCTACCCTCTAACCTAATGTACTACTAGTTTAATGTCACCATAGGCTTTTAGATCACTTGTACCTATCTTTCTCACCCATTAGAGGCCATGCACAACTCCATATTTTGATGCATTGCAAGAGAAACCAAATTGAAACCTAATGGTAGAAAAGTAATTCTCCTTGAAAGGAGAAATAAGCATTATACCTGCCCCCACTCCATTTTTGATCCTTGAACCATTAAAGAACAATTTTCACATTATTTATTCATTATCATTAGAATTTAAAAGATCTGGTATGAATGTTCCTTGTTCATACATGTAGTGGACTCATAGACTAGTCTCTTCAATGTGTTTGAAAGGATCAAACTCATGATTTTTAGTACCCCATTCATCTAAAAAAGATCAAATATGCCATCAAGAGTTACCATAGGCTCTTTATCATTACGATGGTCTCCCTCATAAATGATAATTAAATTCATGTTGGATGTCCTTGATAAATAATGTTCCACATGAAAATTCCAACTTGATTGTAACCTCAGCACCATATCTAGTCTTAAATGCCATATAAGATAATTCTAAAGTCAAGTAGCTCCCAATATTAGCAATAAATTCCCTTGATAAACATAGAGAGAAATGAGATGGTACATATGCAACTAAAACATATTGTGTACTAGAGAAAGTAGGACAAAAATGAATGGTAAGCATCAAAACTTTGATGATGCCAACTGACTTATCTGCTAATCCATCCAATTAAAACACATCTTTAGAGTTAGGTTTATTTTTCAAATTTAATCTATCAACTACCTACTTAGGCATGATCGAGGTGATTACCCCACTATCAATCAAGTCATTATGAACCAATGAGTCTTAAATGATTATAGAGAGGTGAAAAGGAGAATTTCTATCTTCTTTCTATGTTTTAGTTAGTTTCCCATCATTAGGCTTCAATTCATTTTCTAAAACTACCCCTCTTTCACTAGCTTGCTTTATTGATATGTTGAGTTTGGATAGTTCTTCTTGGAGTAGGTATCTTTGTCTAGGGATGGTCAATGTTTCCCATATTATGAAACTTACATGTGCCTTATTCATCTATTTTATAATGTTGGTGAAAGAGACACTAACCTTAGTTTTTACACTAGTAAGCATAGTGTTGCCTAGAGCTTGAAAATTTTGATGTATGAAGTAGCCTTTAGCATTATTAAATCTCTAGTTTACCTGAGCATTAAGGACTATATTAGACACACCTACCCCTTGGGATGTTAGAGAGTTCATGGTTAGACCATTACTTATCTCTTGTGCCTCCTCAATTATTCTTATCTTTGACATTGTGTTTATAGCTATAAGATTTGATTCCTTATTTAGGTACCCTTGATAGTTCACTGCACATGAATCTTCTTGAAGATATTTAACCAAAGTGGCTTTTGATTGAGCATTCTCTCCATTACTTTCTCCTTTAATAGGTACCTTAGCTTGATTCATAGCAAGAATTGTTACATATTATGCCATAAAATCTTGATTAAATCCCTCATTTGCATAGGTAGATTGATCATGAGGCTAATCCCATAGAAGATGCTCTTCATACTCTTACACAAGATTGTTTTGAATAGGTAATAGGTATTTTGAGGTAGAGGGAGAATTTGGATTAGGACTACTATATGGTCTAGTTTGAGTTAGCTACCATTGCCCTTGAGAATTTCCTTGAAAAGGTGGTATATTGGTTTTATAGTATGGATAGGATTGATGTGGATGATAAGGGCCTTGTTAAGATTTCAATTATTGTTATTTTATATTTATTCTGAGGTTTTGATTTTCTTGCTTAAGATCCTTCATTATTTTTGGATAATTTGATTTGATTGACTAGTTGGGAGCATCTTGTTTATGTTTGGGAATAGGAATGGCATAAATAGTAGGCATAAAGGCTTGTATATTAGGGAATAATGGCATAGGGGGTCTTGGCATAAAGGCTTGTATATAAGACAATTCTTAGCTCTTATAGCAATTTCATAGGTATTAGGTAGTGTATCCCCTCTTATGGATTGTATCATCATGGATATATCACTATTAAAAGCCCTAATGTAATATAAAAATGAATGATGTGTAGTATGCCACATTAAGATTGGAATTCTATCCCATGTTTTCTAAAACATATTGTTAAAATTTTATATGAACTCTTAAGGGAGCCTCTTAATGGTGGTTATTTGTTAGGTCAATGACATGTGATCACTCTTATCTTAAAATTTATTTATCAAAATATCACCAAGTTGGTATTATGAACCAATTGAATTAGGTGTCAAATAACCATACCAATCAAGAGCCTTACCCTTGAAGGTGATTTACAACTACCTAGTAGCTATATTATCTTGAGTGATGCTATGCATGTTACAAAAATAATTATGTTCCTAATGTGCTCAATAGGAGTAATCATATAATATCCTATGTAAGAAGGAACAACCTTAATGGATGACATAGGAATGGCCTCATAGTCTACAAATACTAGAGGGATTTGACCATTGAAGGTAACAATAGGTAGCATTTTTGTGTTTCCATCTTATAAATTAGACCTAACAAGAGTCTCCTTATAGGTATATGATCAAAAAAAGACTTTTTTGGATAGGGATGTGTATTAGAAAATATTCTTGCTTTAAATAAATAATAAAGAAATTCTAAAAACACAAAATGAATGCCTTTAGTAGAAAATCTTGTGTTTACCTTAGGCATGAAATTAGGGAGGTAGTATACAACCAAGATCTAACAATTGTTGGAGTCACTAGATATTACATGAATGAGGATATTACAAATTCAAAGTTATCAAGACCGTCATTAACCTTAGACAAATTATTGGACCATAGGTCGCATCAGGTGTCCCAAAACTATTATCACCTAAATTTGCACCCTAGAGAAGGTTTCTCAGGCTTTCTCAATTTGTGATAACATGGAATCACCTCTAGGTGTGGGTAACCTACTTGAAGAGGTGAATCTATAAATTATGGGCTAGTGCCCATTTAAAATATCTAAATATGATCACTAACCTATTTGGTTGAGAGTACAAAGAGTATAAGGTAACTAAAATAAAATAAAAAGTATGGAGGTGATGCACTAAAGTTAACTTACTTGCTTACACTTACACTATGAAAATAAATTACAAAACTGATCTCAACACTCAAATCCAACCCTTCTAACAATAGTGATTAAATATGAAGGTAGTGAAATATGGAATGGAATTGCATTATAAAAATCACTATAAGAGGTGCTTATTTATATAATAATAAGTGAGTTTAATTCTCCTAATTTGTAGGGGATTATCACTCACAATATAACTAATCACACATAATAAATACCCCATCTAACTAACCTATGTCAATCAAAGGTATACTACCTTGAGACATTTATTAAAAATGGGCTAGGATAAATTAATTATTCTAACATTTCCCCCTTAATTAATCATAGCTTGAAGAGAAGAAGAGAGACAATTTCTAAATTTTCTAAATGCCTCAAAATTATCATATGCAAGTGACTTCATGAAGACACCTACGCATTGATCCTGAGTAGGGAAATACTGAAGCTATATGTTTTAATGATAAACATGTTCACATATTAAATGAATTTTAACTTATATGTGTTTGGTTATTTAATGAAACACTAGATTGTAAACAAGATGTAAAACACCCTGATTATCATAATTTAGAACTGTAGGTTGAGTCTGTGGAACTCTGAGTGCTAAAAGAATGTGACATATCCATATCACATCATAGATAGATACTACTATAGCATGATATTATTCCTCTATAGAAGATCTACAAACATAATTCTACTTCTTACTTCCTCATGAAAATGGATCAGATCCTAGAAAGAACATAAATCTAAAAGTGGATCTCCTGTTATCAATAGAAGATGCATGATCTGCATCCATTTATCCTTTCAAGAATAAATTATCATTCTTATTATACTCTAAGCCATACTCAATTATACCTTTGATGTATTTCAATACCCACTTTACTGCTTTCCAACGTGTCACTTTTGGTTCCTACATGAACTAAGAAAGATAGATGAAAACATAGCTAATATCTGGCCTAATATATGTTAAGTAAATGAGACTCCTAATCAATTGCTAATAGAGATTTGAATTTACTTCTTGTGATGGATTTGTATGATAAAAATGAAGTCTTGTCTCCATAAGTGTTGTAATAGGATTATGGTCCACCATCCTAAATTTATCAAGAAATGTATTGATATAATTCATCTATGAAACAAAATGTAATGTTCCTTCTACCATACCTCCAAACCAAGACAATAGTGTATCAACCTAAGATCTATCATGTTGAACAATAATTTAACATCATTCTTAGTTGCATCAATCATCTTCACTATACTTCTAATGATGACTAGATCATCGACATAAATAATCACTATAACAACCTCCCCCCCATGGTTTTTGCGGTAGAGGGTAGGATCATATGGACTCCTATTGAATCCATGTTATATTAGATGCTCATCAATCTTGATGTACTAGGCTTGGGGAGCATGTTTTAGCCTATAAAGAGACTTGATAAGCCTACACACCTTTTGTTGTTGATCAAGTATCAAAAATATTTTAGGTTAAGTCATGTAGACTTCTTCTTTCAAATCTCCATTAGAAAGGCACTTTTTAAATCCATTTGATGGAATTTTCATCCAAACTATGCAGCTATAGAAAAAACCATTCTTATAGTATTTATCTTAGCTATGGGAGCAAAAGTCTCATCATAATCAATGCCTTATTTTTAAGCATACCCTTTTGCAACAAGCCTTGCCTTGTAATTTTCAATACTACCATATACTTTGTACTTGGTATTAAAGACCCATTTATATCCTATATGCTTATTCCTTGATGGAAGATCAACAAGCTACCAATTGTTATTCTTTATCAGTGACTGATATTTTGCATCCATGGCATATTTTCAAGGTCTAGACTATAGGGCTTCTATTATTGTAGAGGGCTCATATGTTTCTTACACAATACTCATAAGGGCCATATTAACCTATTCTTGAGCCATGTTTTGAGTCCTTTAGCTTGAAGTGGATGTATTTGGTACTTCATTCAAGTTAGCATCTCATATAGTACTTGTATGTAATTTGGGCATACGTTGAGCTATAGGTGGTGGTGTTGGAGGTCTTGTTTAAATAAATTTATTTTCACTTTCACTATCACTATCTGAAAAGATTATAAGAATTTTTCCTATATCATTTGCCTATGTATAAGGTGTATTTATTCCACTCTTTTCATCAAACACTACATCTCTACTAATTAATACCTTCTTTATTTCTAGATCAAGGAGCATGTATGCCTTTAATTGTGTACTATATCCCCCAAAAATACATTATTTTATTTTCTTATACAAATTATTCCTTTTATTATTAGGAACATGCATGTATGATTTGAAACCAAAAAATCAAATGTGAGTTACCTTTGGTTTATACCCTGTCCAAGATTCATGTGGTGTGTTTCCATCAAGAGATTTGATGGGTGACTTGTTCAACAAGTAGACTATAGTGTGACAAGCTTTTACCAAATATGTATTAGATAATTTTGCATCCTCAACCATGCTACAAAAAATTTCCACCATGTCCTTGTTATGTTGTTCTACAACTCCATTATATTGAGGTGAATATGGAGTTGTCAATTTTTGATTAATTCCATTCACACTAAAATAGGCTGACAATTCTTTACTGGTGTATTACCCCCATGATCTGAGTAGAGGGTCTTGATTTTCTTACCAGTTTAATTTTCAACCATGTCCTTGAATTATTTGAAGACTTAAAAATTTTGATCCTTAGTCTTTAATAAATATACCCACATTTTCTATGAGTAATCATTAAAAAAGTTTAAATTATTTATACCCTCTAAGACTAGGAGAAAAATGTCCACATAGATCAATGTGCACCAATTCCAACTTAATAATTTATCGATACTCATTATTTTTTAAGGGAGATCTTCTTTATTTCATACTAAGCAACTGGTGCATATATCAGAATATTTCTTGAGTTTTGGAAGACCACAAACCATATCCTATTTTTTCAATTCAACCAAATAACCATAACTCAAGTGACCATATCTTCTATGTCATAAATTGCCTAGTTTTGTATCTTTGACCACAAGTGCTTGATGATCATTTTTAACAAAATCAAGCTAAAACATTTTTCCAATGTTGCAAGCCTTGACAATCACTTTTAAATGCCTAGACTTGTATTTGATGTGGAAAAACTTTTGACCATTTCAGTGATCAAATTCAACCATGAGGTTGTGGTCAAGTAGCTAATTAACATATAATAGATTTTTTGTAAGTCTTACAACATAGAGAAAACTTAAAATGTTGTAGCTTGTGTTTCCAAGTTAAAGTTTGATGTCACAAATTCCTTGTATTATATAAGAGGTATCATTTTCAAGTTAAACATTTCCATTTGATTCTATTTTTGTCAATGTAGAAAGTGATTCTTTGATTCATGTCATGTGTCTAGTTGCCTCTAAATCAACATATCAAACTATAGTTGGATGATTGGTAGGCTTGGAATTTTTCTATTTCCACCTGTTTTGTTGTTGTTTCTTATTTTCTATTTTTGGTGTATTGTTGAAAGAGGGCTTATTTCTTGATAATCCATTTTAGAATGTGTTGTAACAATAAATTTTTAAGTCATGTCCCTATCTTCTAAAAAGTTGATATGCTTTAAAAGAGTGTAAATTATTCACTTGTTGGTTTTGTTAATTATTTTGCTTTGGAGATTGCTTTGGACCCTTCATGGGTTTCTTACCCTTTTGATTTGATGTTAGTGCATGCTCATCATCTGCTTCCTCTAAATTATGCAAAGCTTCCTCTTGTTGTAACAAATTTACTAACACTTCATAGGTTGGTTTTTGTCCTATGACATTCAAAGTGGTTGCAAAGATCTTATTTGTAGGGGCTAATACTCTAAGAACTATAGGGACCAAATAATCATATGTCATCAGTTCACCCAAAGATTGAAGTGAAGCCCACAAAGATGCAACCCTTATAAGGATGGATTCTACTTTTTCATCTGATTTGAGCTTGAGAGTGTGCAATTGGCTCTAAAGATGTAAGATTTGATTTTGATTTTTAGCTTCATATATTATTTTAAGTTTACCCTAAGCATATTTTGTAGTTGTAGCACTATGTATATGAGGTTGTACCTCTTTTGAAACTCTAAACATGATTATTAACTTAGCCTTTTTAGTATTTTTTTAATAATTTTGTCTTTGATCAACATTTGTTGCATGTCAGTCCTATTTGCCTTTACCACTAATCAAATATATTCAAAATGAAGATGGGTTTGTACTTTTTTTCCCATGCTATGTAATTATCATTGTGAAGCAATTATGTGTTAAGGAGAACACATCTAGGTCCTAAACTAGACCTTGTGAATAGAAAGTTTCATATGATAAATTACAAATGTGTTGTTTAAATATAGAAATGAAATGTGAATTTGCAAAATTTAAATGATTTAAAAATAAAAAATTCATACATAAAGAGGATAAATTACATACCAACACACAAAAGGACGTCAGACTCCATAAAAAATGCATCCAAAAATGAAATAGAAAATGAGGAAAGTGGATGTTAGTTTCCACCAAAAATGAATCACAGGATATTTACAATGAAACTTTCTTATTTCAAGATGTTTTTAGGTTGGTGAGAAAATATTCCCCCCACTTGATAGTCTTTGCAATTGCGGGGGAAAAAAATGGGATTTTCATCTTATAATTTATAATGTTGTGATGAATCAATAAATTTAACCAATGAAGTTTACAGTTTGATATATAATCAGAATAACTATATGTTGAATTTGTGAATATCAAATAAAAATATTCACTTTCAAAAAAGACAACATGCAAATTAGAGTTACGAGTCAAAAGTTATGGCATTTGAAATGTCCAAAATACATGAACTGGTCAGCTAAAATGGTAAGAAACTAAAAATTATGGAAATATGGGTGATCAAAGTGTAAAAATAAAATGACCACTGCATAGATCTCAAAAAAATATCCAAGGTGAAAACAAATCACCTTCCCAATATTCAAGGATCAAAAGTTATGAGCCTCGAAAGAAAAGATCTTCAATGATGGCTCATAGTGGTGAAGGACAAGCCCTTAGGGGATTAAAAAAACCCAATAGGTGGTCATATTTCATGGAAAAGGCTAAAGAATATTGGTGGCATGATGGTGGTTCTAATTCGATAAGTGGTGAATCTAGGTGGTGCTCCACCCAAAAAATTGACCCTGCACCAAATGAAGACTTTCCAAATTGCCCTCTACCTTCAAACTTTCACCATGGGTGCCTTGATGCTCCAATTTTTGATAAAAAATAATTTACATAAATATATTAATAGATGAATTCTATGATATCATATTTAATCCATGATTTTGCTAAAAATATCATGAAAACCACATTTTTTCTATGGTTCCTTGCTTGTCCTACAAAATAGAAACTTAAAAAAATTGTAGAAACTAACTAGATGCTCCAAAAATCATTTTTTTTTTAAATTCATATTTTTATGATTAGAATTAATAAAAAATACAATATCAATTCCAAGGATTTTATATTTCATACAAAAAATAAAAAAACCAAAAAATGAACCCTAAAAAAGATTATATCTGATATGCCAAACTGAGATTTAAGATTGGCAGATCTGCATGACAAATTTTTCCTTCCATAAAATTGGATAGAATTATAAAAAAAAATTGTCTTAGTATGGATTAAATTGGAGTAACATGTTTCATCCAAGGATCACACGAACTTTGCTCTCAATTTTCACCAAATCTCCAATTCTTCTAAAAACTCCTCAGTATTTCATGCTTTGATACCAAATGAAAGATGGAATGGAATTGCATTATAAAAAGCACTAAAAGAGGTGATTATTTATAAAAATAGGTGAGATTAATTATCCTAATCTTTAATGTTATAATTGACTCATAATATAAATAAATTCTACATAGGAAATACCCCATCTAACTAACTTATGCCAATCAAAGGTGTAATACCATGAGTCATTTATTATAAATAGGTTAGGATAAATTAATTATTATAATAGGCATGATGAAATTTACTCTTAAAGGTTAAAGGTTATTAGGATTTATAATAGACACTAATAATATTTCTCACACTTAAAACCATACAAATCTACTATATACACATCATATGACCTACTATAAGGCAAATTGCTCACACAAATGCATGAAGGAGATGGATGAATGAAATGAAGAAAATTATCACTTGTCATTAAAAAAAAAACATATCAAACATATAATGTAATATTTGAGGAAATAAAAATTAGAATTCTTATTCTAGAGGTAAATTAAGTATCAAATTTTATAGGGCTTTGCCATACCAATTTGTGGATGTCTACAATGCCAAAACAGACCAAATATATATAATGAAGAGGAAATGAGGAGGATATGATGTAGGAGGATTCCATGATAACTATAATCTGGTCTATTAGTTAATTATATTCAATAAATGAGGTAAGAAATTACCCAATGATCTCCTTTGAGCATGTGTCCATCTTGTAGGAACTATTCTTGCACAAGTTGGTGAAGAGACTCTTCACCTTATTTAAGACTCATCATGTTTGAAATTGTCTTTTTAGTTTGTAAATTTCCTTGACACCTCGATCCACTCACTTAATGCTTCTTTTGACATGTTACCATGCTCTCTTATTCATCATGAAGAATCTTCTTTGTTGGTCATACATGCCTATTAAACATCTAGGCCTAGTTTCTTGACACCTACCATTCGGATGACCATGAATGAATCAAAGGTAATAGATAAATTAATGAGGTACATGTTTATAAGTATCTAATACATCTTATTCTATGATGTAGACTTTAAAAAAAATCAAACCTTACTATTCTTGACCTTTTAGGTGACCATGTCACTCTCCTACTAGCACATCCAAAATTGCCTTCTTGATATAAACTTGTAGGAGTAATTTCATGGGTAACTAAGAGGATTTTGAGGCTTGAAAGTATGGGAAAAATATCAATACACATTCCTTGATGGTTTCCATTTGTTCACCTACCTCTGCACCTTAATTTCACCTTAAAAACCTTAAAAAATAGGGGATTTATTGCATCCATACATGTGGTAGTACAAGAAAGTTGTATGGTTAAAAGCCTCTCAAAGTTTAGAGTGTTTTTTATTTGTTTTCAAGATAAATTCAATTCATTTTGATGAATTTATCTCACATTCTTATCTATCTAGCTCTTATTAAGGTTTAAGGAGGGTTTATAAATGCTCAGGTTCTTAATGATAGTTCATAAAGGATATCCCCTTAAGCTCTAAACCAACTTCACTAATCTTGACTTAAAAAGGGTACCCAAATTTACCTATGATATCATGTTCCCATGCAACTTATACGTATAGTTTCAAGTAACTTTTTGAGGCTCTCGGGTGGCTAGTAAGTAATTTATGCATCTTGAAAAGGGTTTTAGTCAAAAATGGCCTATTTTGAGTCTTCCTCTATAAAATAACACTTCATCCACACTTAAAAACCTCCTAGTTACATTATTATATTATTATTAGGCTTTCATCAATCGTATAGACTAGGTTTGTAAGGGGTAGGTTTTAAGAAGGGTATAGGCCAAAGGGCATAGTGACTATGTTTGTTGCATTTTGACACCAATGGAGACCTTCTCAAAACTTTGTCATCTATATGAGTATTAAAATCACTCCTTATAACCATTAGGTCATCTTTTTTGGCTTGAGAAATCCATTTGAATCCTTTTTCCACACTATGCACAATCAACAAACAAGATATAAAGACACTATTATAGGTGTCTATTTAGATTTTAGGACTCCTATAGATGACCATATCCACTAGATTAGTTATATTTAATTTCTCCACTTGATTAGTGATGTATTTTAGACAATTTTAATTTCTTAGAGGGAGATAACCTCTCACTCTACTCAAATCTCATTCCCCATGTTTGCAATTGTGTTGGCCTAGAGACTGATTTAGGTATGTGTCTACAGATTCTATGTTTTCCTATTTACTAGGCCTAAATAGAGTTTTTTGAGGTTTTATGGGTATATTTTACATGTTATAAAGGTAAATTTAAATGTTTAACAATATTATAATGACATCATGATCATCATTCCCTTCATTCACACCCTTTAGGTCTTGAATGTAGACTTGCGAGTTTGAATTTAGCTTTACTTGACCACCTAGAGTTCATTATGAGAGCATAAAGTTCTATTTATATTCTCTCGTTTGGGATTTTACATCCTCATTTTGATTGTTTCTATCCTCCACGTTCATAAGACCTTAAAGAGGTCATGATAGGCTTGTTGAACTTGTGATTGTGATTCAATATGTTTGGGGTTTATTCATTGGTCTTTTCTCCTTTATCCATTTTGGACTTCTATCCTCATTTATCCTTGATGACATTATTTACTTTGTAAACACTCATTCCTCTTAAAATTTGATAGACATACCTAAATGTATTGAGTGCATCTATTCAGCTTATAGGCAAGCTCATTACTACTTGGCCATGGAGTTCTTAGGGAATAAAATGAGGATTGAAAAGGGTCTATATGGAGGAGTAATCAATAATAATCTCAAATTTATCTCTGATGACTTCATTTGCATGAAAACTATGTTTTATCAATGTATCACTTCCTTTGAGGGAAAGAAAAACCCATGTACACCTACATTAAATGGAAAACTCTTGAGTGATGACTAGAGAGAAGGGTTTATCTTGGCTTGCATAGACCTAAAAAAATGTTCACAACCTTCATCAAATACCAAAAAATATTTTTCACTTGAATAAGCAAGGTCATGGGGTTTAATAGATGTTTTTGATTTCTTAAATTTTTAGAGATGGTTCATACAACTCATCCCATAAAACCCTAAAATATATATATGAATTTGAATCCCATGAGAGTTCCCTCCTATGCCTAGGAGAATTTAGCCCAAATCATTCATATGTTCATAGACGAAGCAAAATATTTTGACCTTCTCGAGCTTGTGAATAACTTGAATGAGATTATGAATGGTTTCTTGCATTTTTAAGACCTTAAAAACTCTCTAATAGATGTATTGAGTTCTCCAAACTCCTAATAAGTTTGTATAAGTGCCAAAAATAGGATGTTACTTTTTCCCTTATCCTGATTATTTGACTATAACATTACAAGATTCTCTTTAATATGATACTAATATTTAGACCTACTTTTATGACACCTTATGACATAATAAAATCCTTAAATTACCTATTAAGTTCTCTTGGATGTGTACCCTACCAAAGTTACCTTTAGGACTGACTTCAACAAGTTCATATTGCATGTAAAATATATAAAGTGACTTGAAGGACTAAAAACTTCCAAGAATGACATAAGAACCTACCTAGTAAATTATAACTTCATGTAGATGACTAACACTCTTGACCAAAACCTCAAATGAGCACCTAGGGACACTACTCTATTGGTACAAATAAATGACTTAATAAAAAGTCCTAAATAGCATGACAGTTATGCAAAATGTAAACCTTAATTTTGTCAAAAACCTTAACATATGTTAAACAACATTTTTGATATTGTATACCTATAGAGATTCTTGGTTCCCTTTCACTCACTCAAAGACACCTTCTTAAAGCTATAATGTATCATGATAACTCAAAACATGATTGCACATGATGAATTCATAGACAACTTTAGAACACACCATGAAACCTTAAACTCTACTAAACTTCATTTAGGAAGGTTATGAAAAGAAAATTTGAATGCACAGAACCTTGTGATCTTACTCAAACTCATCATGAACAACATGGAGTGAAATAATACAATGAAAACATCATGAAAATAGACCACTTAAATGTTATATGCAAGACAATTGGATTGGGTAGACTGACTGAACGTTATGAAGGAAAATGGTGGCTAAATTTTTCCAATAATTATCTAATCAATTATACACATTTCCACATTTCCACATAAGAAATGAACATAATCAGAACATCTAATAAAATAAATAGTGCCACAATCAAACTAACACACAACATTATGGCCACATATCAAAATATTTAATGTATATATATATATATATATAACTCAAAAAAGTTTCATATATTGCTACATAAATTGCTTGAAAATGGGAGTTTAGTCACCAGGACCCATCTCATCACCCTCACTCTGATCTCTATACCCACTAAAACTTGATGCACTTGTACACCCTCTAGACCTAGATCATGATCTATGCATATGCTCTCTCTCTCTCTCTCTCTCTCTCTCTCTCTCTCTCTCTCTCTCTCTCTCTCTCTCTCTCTCTCTCTCTCTCTCTCTCTCTCTCTCTCTCTACACTAGTAGCTTAACAATCATCATTGTGTGGTCACACTATAGATGAATATACCTATCCACTATCCTACCACCTACCCCACCTAGAATATTGCATGTGATCATGGATTTCATTTGTAACTTCACATGTGTCTCATCTTTGTCTATTGTTTCTTGCCTATATGTTTTAGTGGCAATAGCTTCTTAATAAAATAGGTGTACATGGATACCAGCCACATTTGTAGACCATTCCACTAGTCCATCATCCATGATGTCATCAAGAATATGTTTTGTAAGCTCTCATAGTGATACTTCAATGATAGTCTCCCAATACTTTTCATCTCTTGCACCTACACACACTGACATAGTATATTAGATATCTACTTGATAATCTAATACTAAAAAAATCCATCATACAAATATATAATAACAACATACCCTCAATTTATCTAATGGACTCTGGATCTAGCACATCCTCCATAATAGCCTTGTCCCTCAAAAAATAGTGGTGACCATCTATGTCACCCCACCATAGTATGTAGTCATCTATGGCCCCCACATCATCTACATAAATAATCTCTAGAAAAACATCTCTCTTAGTCACTGAAATCAGAGCTAACTCAATCATCATAGGTCTAGCTCCGATACCTAGTCTCACTACAACTTGAGTACTCCTCACCCATACCCATGGTGAAAGAGACACATCTTGTACCACACCAAACTATCAAATAACCCACTCATATTATAATATCTCAAACATAGTATTACACTAATCATGAAGCCATTAGCTAACTTGAATCCTTCTTAATTGAACACGATCTTAGGGCCATCCTTGAAATCCCCTATATGGTATCCAAATGATATCTTGAGTTGTAACTTTATCTAGTACTTGACAACAATGATTCATGTGCCTCGATCGCATGAGGCCATACCTATACACCTCTTTGAAAAAACCTAGGGTGTTCCTAATATATATGTGGAAAATCCTCTGGTCTAGCCACTATGATATGCTCATAATCCCAATAATGTAGTAATTTTGATAACCCAACCACACCACTTCATAATTACTAAGTAAAATACTATAAATCCCAATATAAGTGGGTTAGCATGGTATGACCCCATAAGTATACAATTCCATGTACCTCTATGTCCTAAACCATGTTATGCATCTTGTATCCTATTGATACACTAATACTATCAATAGTAACAAACGAAGCCAATAACACTACCAAAAACTTCCACAACCACAAAACATTAGCCCTTAAAATAATGTACAATAACACAACATTGCTATTAACTTGATGATGTGTCCCTGTAGGAATGGCCAAAAAATACCTTGAGGCCTAATCTCTATCTCTATATCTACCTACCTCCTATAGTACCACTCATTGACTAGTAATGGGTATCCTAAATATACCATACATATCCTCTAGATTAACAGTCATCTCTTTGGTGGGAAGTCAAAAGGTACATGTATTGATATTTTACCACTCAAATAGTGTTTCCATCATGGACAGTCCCATGACATTGGTGATAGTGATGTCACATACCCCAAGCCATCCCTATACACTACTACTCTTTCATCATCTATTAGGGGTATCCCACATAGACACTCCATCATTTGACCACTTTATAACTCCCTCATGCATAAATCTACCTCTAAAATACCCAAAATATGACATTAGCATCTCCAAGTATCAAGTATATATGCTAAAATGATCATTAATTTTTTTTAAAATAAAAAATTCACTATTTTAGTCTATAAGATAGTAGCACTGTAGATGGGATTATAGTGTTGGACACTAGAGTGGTCCATGGACATTAGTGTGGTAGTCTAAGATACTAACATTGTCCTTAGGATAGTAGTGTGGCCTAACCAAAAAACCCTAATCTATCATGTTTCACATAAAAAAATAATGAAAATTTTAACCTAAACATCTAGACACATGTAAAATATGTAAAATCCTCACTAGTATAACCTCCTCACCTACTTGAATCAAGCCTCCACCTCAACATAGTGGGTCACATTTACACCTCATCGTAATGGGTCATGTTCACACCTTGTCTCCTCAACATGTTTTCTTGGCTTAGACCAATAATTATTTCAAATCTCAAAGTTCAAATTATTTTAAAAATCAATCAATCAAACCTATTTAAACAAGGTTTTATGAATGTCACTTACCTAAAGTTGCCCACTTCATAAATATATCTAATTATTATTAGAATCTTCCATTTGTGATATCTCAAAAACCTTAGCTCCAATTTCTAATCCATTTCTTGCATGTGGAACTCAATGAGGATATTCCCTATACCATACTAATTACACTTGTATCCCAATCAATTTGACTCTATAAATTTTAAAACTTATATTTCCTTAATAAACTTTATATACACCACATGTTTATCTTAATCTATAAACAACCCTTCTAAAATTATAAATACAATAAATATTTTACTATCTTATCAATACTAACTACCCACTAACATGTCTTTCTATATCACTTTTGGTTTGATATCCTTACCACATTTTTGGCTCTCTCACCAAAAGGGGGTATACATCCACCATTCATACCGATATAAATTTACTCAAATACTAAAGCTCAGATATATAGACACATGATTTGAATCAATTTTTGTGGTTCATTGATTCAAATACTCGAACATATAATTGCATAGGTTTATTCAGATACATAGTTTCTTTAATCAGACATACAACTACCTAGATTTGTTTAGATACTCATATACTCAAGCTCAGAAATATAGTTACGTAGGTTTATTTAGATACATAATTTATCCACTCAAATATATAAGTACATAATTTGACTCATATTTTTAGGGATCCTTGATTTTTGGTATATATTGTTTTAGTTTCTCAAGTTTACATAAAATTATGATACAACTCTAAACATAGGTTTTAACTATGGGGGCATGTACACAGTACACTATCCCTATATAAATATGATTTTAGGCACAAATTAAATAGCTACATTACTTAGATATCAAGTTTGGGGGCATGATGTAGGGCACATATTTTTGATCTTGTAGGATTACTCTAGGTTATACAGACATAATATAAAACTATACCATTATCTATGATTAGATCATCAAATTACACTCAAGTTGTCACCAAGATTTCACCAGATTAGGTTATATATTTGTTTGCATTGGTTGATCCATAGTTTTCACCAGATCCAAATTATGCCAATTTGTGTAGGATATAGGTCAAGACCAATTTTTAACCCCATAACACATTTACTTCTTAGAATTAGTTACAAAACATAGTGGGGATAAACATGGCTTATTTCTCCACATTTATAAACTACTTCTCAAAATTAGTTACAGATGAATGTAGGGGAAAACATGACTTGTTTCTCCACATTTGTAGATTAATTTTTAGACTCAGTTCACATATCAGATTAGGGGAAAGCAAGGATTTGTTTCTCATGATATAGACAGTTACATTGATTTAGTACAAGAGATACCCACATTGTGGATTTACTCTTCACCTCTAGTTAAGAAATGGGCTGGGTCCACAACACACCCATTCTCTGTATGGATGGATCACATAGGTAAGTATAGGTACACATTTTATTTTTTATTTTACTCTAGTAATTTCATTGCATTGCATTGTTATATTAAAAGGGGAGAAATATACACACCCTAATTTGGTCAAGCAAACACAAGTACCATGTCTTTTATGGTTCTTTCACAAGAATTTCTTAATGATGAATTAGAGTCTTATTCACATGGCCACTTTGGTCTTTCAATCCTTATTATGAGTTATTTTCTCATAGTTTTACACCTTTAACAACTTTATACCATCCCTTGTCTGGTCACAAGGGCCTCTAACCTTTTTTTCCAATCACAACCCAATTTTTTACACATAGGACAATAGCATGATCCTGGACAAGAGCACACCATGCTATTGTCCACCTTAGTGCTATTGTCTAATGATCATGTTTTTAACTTGTTATGAGTTCTTACCCTCTTTTGGGTCTTCTCTTATGATTTCATCTATCTTTCTAACTTGTTAGCCTATGAACAAGTGTCTCACATTTTAAATAAAGATCCTTCTATATTAAAGATCTTGACAAGGCATTCTACATCTAGCACTGACTACTTTGTCACATAAATACACAAAATCAGTCAATAATATAGGTCAACACTCTGTATATCTACTCAAAATTACACATATATGTATATGATTGATCAAAGAAGGGCCTAAGTGAAAATCATTATTTCATAATATGTGTATTGACTATGCATGTTCCTTAAGGGAGAACTAAATTCAATCTAAGACCCCTACCATTGGGGTTAATGTAGGTAGTATCTATAACAATAGGGGTTCTAGGTTGTTTGATTATAACATCCCACAACCACTTTTTCCCCTTCCTTTTACATTTTATTCTATTATTTTTTTCATGTGTGTAGGTATTCATTATGTTTCTAAAGAAAGAACATCTAAAAGGTGACACAAAAAGAGGATTGAAATCTCCTAAGGATACATATAGGACTTCAAAAAATGCCAACAACATCCCTAGAAGTTTCATGGCCCCTACCACAAAAGCACATTAACTTAGTGCCTTTACCAATAACACATCATGTTGCTTTCCTCTTGACTACATTATTGACCCAAAGTAGGTGAAGCTCCAGTTTTTTAACAAAAGGATTCCAGACTGTTCCCCTAAACTGTTCTAGTACTACCATCACCCAGTGATGCATTTATCACTCCAAATAAGTGGGATTTCTCCTTTGCATTATTACTTAGGTTAATTTCATTGAATTATTCATTTATTTATCTATATTTACCTATTTTATCCTACCCTTTAACAACCTAAGATTTACATCTATTAAGTCTCTAAAAATTTAAATCATCTTTTCTAACACTTTTGGATATGTACCTATTTTTTTAGCTTTGTGGACACTTATATTCCAGCCAGATGCCTACATCGGTGCAATTATCCATTTTTAAGCTAAGTTTCTAGTGCCCAAAAGTCATATAATTTGAAAATGATATATATCTTTATGGTGAGCCTAAATGATTTAGTGTGAGATATTTTCAAAAGGGATATATATATATATATATATATATATATATATATATATATATATATGAATATGTATATGTATATATATATGTATATGTATATATATATATATGCATATATATATATGCATATATATATATATACATATATACATATATATATATATATGCATATATATATATATATATATATGCATATATATATATATATATATATGCATATATATATATATATATGCATATATATATATGCATATATATATATATATATGTATATATGTATATATATATATATGCATATATATATATGCATATATATATATATATATATATATATATATACATATACATATATATATACATATACATATTCATATATATATATATATATATATATATATACATATATATAAGATCAACCCTCATTCATTCCTCACCTAGAAAATATCTAGAACTCATGAGGAAACTTACCAAGAATAGTCAATCAAGCATTCAAGTGATCAAACATGTCTCATTCATCCATATTTACATGTCATTCATAGGAGAAGTATCACTATAGGTCTAAAGTACTAAATGAGCATCAAATGAGTCATATTTACTGAGTTAAAAGCTAGGTCACTTTGTGTACTTTATTACACATTTCATCCTTATGCACACATAATCCAACATGTAGGGTATAAATACATTAGTTTCATCCCTTCTTCAAAGTATTGGATATGTAGACAATGCCCATTAATAGATGAGTCCTTAGGGTATCTCTACAACATTTTCCCATTAACCCATTTTCCCCATAATCACTCCCAAGGTGGGGAAGCTAGGGTTTGATCATTTGACAAAGAGTGACAACTTGTGCATGTAATTTATATCATCAGAAGAAAGGCAACAAAAAGCCTAAAAATATCTAGTTTGTTGCACCTAGACCTAGTAATCATTCCATACTAATCACATGCATCTAATTCAGACACTAACATTGATGTAACTATCTAGATTTGACACAAAATTTTGAGGCAAAAATTGCAAAATTATAGAATCTAACAACTATTCCAAGATCTTGATCTAGTTCACTTCCAATGTATTTTAGCCCAGATCTACACATGCACATTAAACTAGATAAGTACTCTTATTTTCAATTTATTAAAATATCCATCAATAGTTTTACTTTTTATTTTTGGCATATCTCAATATTTAAATTTAGAATATTATTTATTTGAGTTTGAAAATTATTTGGCTTATTCTAGATCTATTTATCACCTTTCTGTTTATTCATTTATATACTATTAACCCTAGATAACCTCTTATTGAATTTAGGGTTAAGCATTTGGTGAACTCATCTATTTATGTAAACCTGAGCTTATTATTGTAAAAGTCTAGGGGTGGTTTTCTACAAACTAGTACAAGCCTGGGATAATTCCTTTTGTGCTCAACATTTCAATACTCACCTTTAATAATACCAATCCACATTAGGAATAGGCATTATGCACTCACTTAAAGTAAAACTAATAATTAATGGGTGCCTACATGGGGATAATTATTTCATGGCATGAGGCTTCACTAGGGGGACTTAAGAAATACACCAAAATCTTAACTCTAGGGTAGACCCATAGGTGCAGGCCTTTCTCAGGGTAAGTCAATAGTCATATAAGGACTTAGTGGGTCATAAGACTAATTTGATTCAACCTATTATACATACTAAACATATGCAAATTACACATGGTTGGGTTCATGGTGTTAAGAATATAGAATGGACAACGCTATTAATGAAATAAAAATAGAATTAAAATGTAGAAAACATAACACAATATAGACACAAATTTAATGTGGTTCACCCAATATAGGCTACATCCACATAGAAAAAACCAATTCTTATCTTATTCAATTCAATAAAATGAATGCAAAAACCTACAACACATCCACTGAAATATCCTCTTCACTCACACACAGTGTCTCGTCATGATTACAATGTCCTCATATCAAAGGAGGGTTACATATTAGGGAAAAAATACACCAAAATAATTTTTAAAGTTAGATCTAAAACATAATAGTGAATGGTTTAGATTTAAAATATTTTACTATGATCACCACCCCCTAGACCACCATGATGACCATAGTAGGGGGGCATTACCCTCCATACCCCCTATTAAGAACTAGGCATTCTAATAAGATTAGGTTTCACCATCCAACATATAGGTGTATACCTATATTCATGTTAATGTTGGATGATGATGACATCATGAAAAATATAGAGACTCCATTAAAATAGTAAAAATCAACATAACACATGACTTTAGTTCACTTAATTAATCAAAATTGTGACATCACACAAACATGTGCACCCTATAGCAATACTACAAGACATGTGAACTAGACAAACTCAATTATAATTTTAGGTAATACCATTTGTCATTGTTAAAATTCTATAACAAGAGTTTATATTCAAAATCATACTACTAACAACCCAGAGGTTCATAGACTATCTTGGGAACATATAATTGGAGCCAAATTGACCTCCATTCTCTAGTAAACCATAATGGCCACTAGAGAAAAGTTTACAGAACATGGTTTTGAAGTCATTATACTAGATCTTGTCATAGTTCTCTATCTCATTTCATTCTTTGGTTTGACCTCCTTATATAAGCCTTTAGGAGCATCTTTTCCAAGGTGGAAGCTATATATTGAGCACTGAGATGGAGTTATATCATCATAACTTCTAGATCCATGAACCCATGATTCCCATGCTCCACTTGCCATGTTTATTTAAATCTCTATTGATGTCCTAATTATCTAGGAGATGGTTAGCCATCAGTTAGCTGGTGCATGATTTATGATGCATCCTCCAACTGGCTACTAAAATCATTAAGCTAATTACTTTCTAAAATATCTAGATGTGCCAAGATGGATATCAAGTTGACATGAAAAAACCACTAAATGGGTTAGGGGCCCAACATTACCCCATAAAAAAACCATAGTCCACCCTCAGACTAAGCCATCAAAATCTTGAGAGCACAAAATTCAAGCTCATTCTCCTTGAGTTTTGTGCTGAAATCCTCAAAGCCATTTATGGATAACTTGATTTATTTTATGGTGTTATCCATCTTAGTTGATGCAATAGTAAGTTAAAGTGTATTCATTTTATCTAACTCTTTACACAAGGATTCTATGTTGGCTTGTGAATTTTCCACACTTACATCTAATATTTCCCCTTGCTCATAGGCCTTAGTTTGCAGGGCACAAAATATTTATTCCAAGGTTCTTTCCTAGTCATTGATATGATTTCTCAATGCATTTACATTATCCATGATCTATGACCTTTTTACCCTACATATGGAGTACACTTTAGCCATCAACTACTCTTTCTCATCATTCACTTGATTTAAGCATGCATCTATCACTAAGGCTTAGTTAAAGAAGTTTAAGAAGATGGCATATACTATTTATTCACCTTCCTTCAAATTTTCAAAGATATCCTCAACTTCTTGGAGTTTGTATCATATATACTTTTTTAGTGTGATGTTAGGGTCTTCCTCTTCTTCTTGCACTGACTCGAGTTATAGTTTTGGGGTCATCTACTCTACCAATACAAAAACCTTATCAACCTCTAATAGGTATCAAGTGTTGATTCTAACTAGAAGATATGTCTCAACCATGTTCATGCACTCACAAGGATATTACAATTTAAACTTGTTGGCATGTGCTTACTCCTTAGCTTCTCTGAGGAGTTTCTTTAGTTTTCTCACCTTGCCATCATTTATGGCAGTCTAGTGCATTACTTGTATGGCCATTTTTATGAGGGCATTCCTAGATTGGACTGGGTTAATGGTAAATGGGTCATTAAGAAGATACTCTTACCCTTCCTTAGTATTTTATAGGCTCAAAGTAGTAGCTTTCGGTGCTTCAAATTAGGGCTCATCCATATATTAGTCCAGTAAAAATGAAATTTACGTGTGCATCCTTGTCATGGTAGTTTAGGGGGCATAGTTTCATATAAATATAAATAATTTTCCCCTAATTATTCTACATCATTTCCCTAATGTTAGTCTCTTTTTCATCATTTTTTATGAAAACCTTCTCTATGTGCACTTCTTCCTCTTCACTAGTGCTACCTCTCTCTTTGGTGTGCTCCTTAGAGGAGTCACTTAACTGGTCCTTAGGGTTTGATTCATCGGACTTCTCTCCCTTGTCTATTTCTTCATCCTAAGGCTTCTTAATATTTACCTCAAGGGTTATATCTTTGGCACCAAGTTTGCCTTATTATTGTTGGTAATTCTTAGTTATTTCTATTTTTTACTTCAAGGCACCAATATCACCTTCCTTTAGTCCAGACACCCCTTCACTACTTGAGCATGTTATAAAAACTTCCTCTACTTGTTTGGAAGGGTCACTTAGTGCTTGTTTGACCACCTTTACTTTTGGTTATGCACTCAAGGGTAATTTTGAGGTCCTCTCTCCAACTTGGCATTCTTTTATTCCTAATCAAGTTCTCTTCTCCTCAAGCACTAAATCCTAGTTTATATCTTCCTCACTAAGTCCCATATTCCTCTAGGCTACTCTTTTTTCCTTGATAGATTCAGGGACCATTGGGGAGGCCTTATCATTGGATATCGATACCAATTTCCTTAGTGGGAACTTTAGTGAGGCTATGTTAGATGTAAATCTTACCATTTCCTTAGTTACTTTTAACATGGTGACCACACCACTTTATAGGGCCTCCTAAATGTTTCCAACATTGAGATCCTCTTCACCTTCCTCTATCTACAAGATATAAGTTCCTGCACTATCTTCTTCGGTCTCTTATTCTATTATGGGTGCTAGGTTTTCATATTTTTCCATATACACTAGGGTCTTGGTAGGGAATGCCATAGGTCCCTTAGTATTTTTTATTGGATGCTTGTTGGAATATGCACCTTCTTTCTTGATTTTCACATGCTTCTTTGGGAAGGTGGCATGCTTTGTTCATCAAAGGATATCTTCTTCTATATGTGCTTCATAATCTCCTCTAAATTTTCACTCTACTTCCTTCGGAGTGACTTTGCCTAAAATTTTGGTACATATTTTCTTCCATCACTAGTTAGGAGGGGATACTCATCATTCTTTCCAAGATCTATGCCCTTCTTGCATGGATTCATCTCATAGTATAATTTGAAATTTTTTCCATTTATTATTACACTTTGGAGGGGATGGATGTTAGTCATATCCCTAACATCCTCCTCATCCCTAGTTGCCTTAGTTCTAGAGTACACAAATCAGCACTTCATCATTCCTCTCTTATAATTAGGGCCTTAGCCTAGATATCAATCTATTGTGAGTTTGGGATCCTTTTAAGTGCTACCATGAAGTATTTGGTTGAGAACACATAAGGTAATAAGAGATAACCTACAAAATTTACATATATGAGTGATAAGTGAACCACACAAGAGTTTTTCATCCCAATGAAGGTCATTATTCCCATAAGTTGTTGAGGGAGTTCTTATGAGATGCACTACTCCTTTTCAAAGGCCTTTACATACCTATCAAAACACCCTTACACTCTAGTTTTGTACTTCTATGAGAAGCTAAGGGGAAGATGAAGTCTTGGTACTTAACCACTGGGAGTTCATGATTTGGTGGGAACACCCATAGGTGGTCATCATTTCCATCTGACAAACCTATCTCCTCCATCACCATTAAGATAAGCAAGTATCCCCACTAGAAGGTCTCATGTGCCTGATGGAAGTATTGTGCATTATTTATGATATCCTCTATGATAAAATTGGAGAGGTTTAAAATTTATCCATGTACCATTTTATGGCCAATACAAAGTAAGGTTTTATTTATATCCAACCATCGACCACTAGGGCAAATTTTGGCACTCACCAGGTGTACTGCTGCCCTTGTGCCTATGTCTTGGATGTATTTTGTAGGGAATGCAAATCCTGAATTGTAATAGTGTAGGAGCTTTATAAACCTCTCTACCTCTAAATCATCATACACCATCTCCTATATATATGATATTGTGAAATATATCCATATGATTCTACTTATGTGGCTTGGAAAAATTCTCATGCATCATCCAGTACAATAGAATCGGTCATCATGTACCAATAAGAGAAAGTAATGTACCATGTCTTTTGACTTGTCAAAGTTTGAAAACTCAAAAATTTATGTTATGCTCATGGTTTTTAAATTTTTTCTAATGAAGACATTAAAGATCACAACTCCTACCTTGGTCTTCTTGCCTGTGTCCACAATCCAATCTTTGTTTAACTCTTGTACATTGTTTCCCATCCTATGGTTTTATTCTTTCAACTTGTACACATGGGTGAAGAATACCCACTTTTACCCCACTATGAATTATGGTGACTACTTCATCTCTTGGTATTTGAGTTTCATGTTCATATTTGGTTCAATTTTTGTGACACTAACTCCCTCTACCATTTGTGCCTCTAGTTTTGTGGTGGCTACTTCCCTTACTGGTTTTACTTTATTCACATCTTTGTGCACTTCTGGTGGTCCTATGCTTAGTCTTTTCTTCCCCATATTGAACCTTTTACTATTGAAGTGTGACTGATTGATCCTACCAAATTCCTAAATTCTATTTGGTTTACTTTATAGCCATAGGAAATGTGACTGCACATTTAGCTATTGAGCTTCTTGTCCTATTAATGGCAGACTTGTTATCCTGATGAAATCTTTGATTTCTTATTTTTCCCTTAAATTTCGTATATTTGAATCCTCTTCACCTTAGGGTGAAATTCAATCTCCTACTCTCTCTTTTTCTCATACTTGGGAAGGCTATGGGGAAATTTGTTTTCTCTCTAGTAGAATTTTCTCTTTTGGTGGCTTCAGCTTCCTGCTCTATTCTCTTGAAAATGACAAGTAAACTTCCTACCTTTGCCAAATTTGGTTTTATACATTATTCTCATCTACAAAATTTATGGTTGTCATCATTTAATTCTTTAAAATTTAATAAAACCCATGAAATAAACAAAATCCCATTGCCATCTACTCATTAATGTAGATCTTTATTTTTTTGTCATCATTCTATAACATTAATTATGCTAACAGTTTCTTTGGGTAAGTGGCATAAAATTCAAATAATAACTGCTCAATTACTATTTGGTGGGTACCAAACATAAAAATGCTCACTTTATTGTGTTTTTTTTTCTTGGTGCAACTTTCACCTTCCTTCAAGTTACTTGGGCATAACACTTCACATGCATGAGATTTACCTTCCTAGGTTCCACATCTTCTCTAGTGTTGTACTTACTTTTAAGCACACCTAACTTTCTTGATCAATTTCCTTGTGATTTACTATCTCTTGATTTTTCCTCCCCTACCTCATACAAATCATTGTACTAGTACTCTAACACCTTACTATCTCCTCTTGGTGTCTTACACATGAACACTTCATGTAATTTACTCATCACATTGTACTTATAGTTCACTTAGTTTGGAAAACTTCACATGCACCGAAAAACATAGGTGTATGGCTACAATTTCTTAAAAAGCGACCAATGTTGATTCATTCCATCAAATTTATGCATGTAAATGCTATAAATGTTTTACTATGGGCCTAAAAGTGCCACATTTATTCAAATAACACAAAAACCAAAACATAAGGAAAATATTTGGCTCATGCTAATTTTATTATGTTCACAAGACAAAAAACTAACTTTTGACTAGAAAGTTGGCATTAGATGGTACAAGCACCATTCTAGTGATGGTATAATTTCAATCTATTCCCATTGAAATGCCCATGGAGCATATTACTAGTCAACATTCATAGCTTGTATGTGCTAGTCTTCAAGATGTTATGGATGACATAAGTTCCCATCCACCTAATCTATAATTTGCCTAGGTGCCTTAGATACTTAGAATCATATAACAAAACCAATGTATCTTCTATAAACACCTTGCCCTTGATGTGATTATCATGCCATGTATTTTGTTGGGCCTTCTTTATCTGCTGAATCCATCATGTTTGGTCTTGTTTTTCATCAAGCCTCTTTAAATATTCTAAGAGTTCACTTAATGACTCTTGGTTATCCAATCAACCAATACACATGATGAACAATGAGCGAACTAGGAAATCCATAGGTAAAATGGCCTCTATACCAAACACCAGTTGGAATGGTGTATCATTATTTAAGTGTTTGTATGTTGTGTGATAGGCCCATATCACCACTAACACATGGTCATCTTGATCCTTGCAACCAATGTCACATATTTTTGTGAGGCATGTCCCTAGTATTTTATTGAATGCTTCTATTGTGACATTAGCTTGGGGGTGGTAAGGTGTCATTTTATGGTGTGCCACCATATACTCAGATAATAGTATCTAAATTATTTTATTGATGTAATGTCTACCATGATCATTAGTCAATTTGAGTGGGCACCCATACCTACTGATCATGTTTTTCCAAATGAATATTACTATTATGGTAGTTTTACAATTTTTAGTTGGTGTCATTTCATCCCACTTGGTAAAATAATTTGTAGTAGATAGAATGTACCTTGTGCCTATTCACCTCTTGGTGAGAGTAATAGGTCCAACAAAATCAATGGCCCATTTTTCAAATGGCACCTAGGAAAGGATGGAGATTAGGAGCATCTCATCTCGGTGGGTTGTCTTTCCAGTGCACTAATAGACAACACATGTTTTGACATATTATTTTGCATGATTAAACATAGTTGGCCACCATAACCCTGATTGTAGCACTTTTCATGTTGTGGCATCTCTAAAACAATGGCCTCTAGTAATCCCATCATGTTTTCTTGTAGTATTGGGTCCCATTTTTTCTCTAGGACACATCAGTACATGATTTCATCATGACTAAATTTATACAGTTCCCCACCAATGAGTTGAAATAGGGAAACATGAACTATATGCTACTTAATTCCTTTAGTTGTCATGTCCTAAGGCATAGATATGTAGGTTATAAATGCAAAGATCTTGGATGTATTTTGAGATGCATTAGATCATGTAGAGTTGTGCTTTAGGCATATCATCTTCAATTGCTGCTGTAACATCTCCAAATTTGATGTAGGACAAATGGTCTAGGCCTGAGTATTGATTTCTAGGCTTGACTACAATAGAAAATTAGAATTATTGAAATAAAATGATCCATCAACAAATGCACCCATGCAAAATGAGCTTATTTACTAGGTACTTAAGTACCTCATGATTAGTAAATAAGATAAATGGGGTTACCAGTAAATACTATCAAAAATTATACAGGGCGTAGACTATGGCAAGCACCTTGTGCTTAGTCATGGTGTAATTTTTCTCTACAGTTATTTTCTTATAAAATAAATAGGATGATCTATTTTCTCTTCACCTAGTTGTGTGAGAATGGCACTGATTGTAGTACTAAATGCATCAATATGTCCATGGAAGGGATTTTCCCACATAGTAAATTGTAGTATTGGTGCACATGCCAGCTTTAGATTCAGGGTCTCGAAAGCATCCTCCTATGTTTTGCCTCAATAGAATGGGTCATCCTTCCATAATAGTTCCTTTAAAGGCACCACAATCTTGGCATAATTCCTTATGAACTTCCTGTAATATCTGTAATGTCCAAGAAAGGCATGGATGTATTTTTGCATTGATGGTATTTGAATCTGAAGGATGATTACAATTTTGGCTGGATCAATGAGTATACCATCCTTGTAGATGATGTTCTTGAGCAAAGTGCCAAATGGTGTCACTAAAATACACTTTTTGAGATTTAATGAGATTTTTAACTGTTGGCATGTTTCAAACATAGGCACAAATTGTCATAGTGATATTTTAGTGATCCATACATTATCCAATCTTCTATATATACTTGGAGGAACTTATAAATAAAGTCTTTGAATATGGTGATCACCACCTAGGAGAAAATGGTTGGTGCATTCTTAAGCCCAAAGGGCATCACATTATATGCAAAACATCCTCACTCACTCATAAAAGTGGTTTTGGGATTATCTTCTTCCTTGATCTGGACTTGATGGTATCCTAAACTCCATCAGTAAATGTGTTTATTTTACAACCTACAATGCCATCCAATAATACATCAAGGAATGAATTTTGGAAGGGGTCAATCACACAACAAGCATTCAACATCCTATAGTCAACACAAATTTAAATGCACCCATCCTTTTTTATGATAATGAACATGCAAATTATCCATTAAAACTCCTACACTAGGTAAATAATTCTTGTAACTAGCATGCTATCAATCTTAGTTTTGACTGTAGCATAAAGATTTAGGCTTATTCTATAAGGCCACTTCTTAACAGTTCTATCATTTTCAACTAGTTTTATGTTCATCTTCCTGAGGGATGGGTGGATGCCTTTCATATCTTTATAGTTTCATAGGAATAGGTCTTAGAATTATTTTAAGATATCAATGATACGCATCAATTTTGTGTTAGACAAATAGGCAACCAAAGTGGCAATTTTTGATTTCCCCTCCGAACTGATATCTACCTTGGTAGTTTTTAATGGTACCTAATAAGGTGCATGATTCTCTTGATGTAAATCCATTTCTTGTCTACTACCCTTGGTTTTCTCTATCTGAAGATAGGTAGGGTCATCTTATTTTAGGGAACCATCCTCAACATAGTGTACTAACTTCTTTTTCCCTACCAGATTATTCCAGTTACATGCTGTCAAAGTGTCATCATCTTCATCACTAGAGTCACTATTTAGAATTTTTTCTTTGAAGAAGGTTGGGAGTGGTAACCCTTTTTCACCAAACATGTCCCTTAAGTGCTCTTCTAATATAGCGATGTCTTCAAACACTGACATTTAAACTATGTATAACAGCTCAATTAGTTTAAGATTTTGTGAAGAAAAGGAGAAGGTATGAACAAACCACTCCTTAAGGGCATCTTAGTCTATTATTTCATGGTGCATCTCATTTACTATGTACCATACCTGTGCCTAAGCCTTTAAGGTTCTATAGGTGTATAGCCATAGATTTCTTGGGGCATTTTCACCACAAACAATCCACATTTCTTCATAAAGTTGTACATGTGCTATGGGGTCAGAGCAACTAGAATAAGTTGAAACGTCTGGGTCCTCATTTTTTTCCAAATCTAGTGAAAATTATCACCTTTACATCCTACCAAGTTGGAAATATAAGATTCTATGCTGCCCACCAAAGAGTGGCAGTGCTTTTTAATGTGTACACTAGTGTACCCAATCTATTTATCTCCTTTGGGATGCATGACTCAATGTCATGTACATAGTCTTCCATAGGATAACTTCTTTCATATCTTGAGAGCATAGTAAGTTTGCCCTTACTGATATAAAACACTCTTTTCCCCCTTTTATTAGCACAAGGGATATATCTTTTAGGAGCATGGTCAATCTGTATCTAATTTATAGTGGTCAATCTGTATCTAATTTACTCACACCAACTAGCACCATTATCTAATGGTCTCATTTAATTCCTTGACCCATAAATCACAAGTAACATTTTTAGTGTCTGAGGCTAATTGTCCATCCTCTTAAGAGAGTATTCCTTGATTTCTTGGCTCTAGGGTCTCAGTGCCTTACACTATGATGTTAGAGATATGGTTGATTTCATCCTTAATGTCTATGCTCTTGACATAGGGGGTCCTTATTCATTTGAAATATGTATAATTAACCTCTCATTTTAAATCTCAAATATCATGTAATGCCTTTTGAATCACATATTTGTATTATTTGCATAACACCATGACCTTCACAAAAGAATCAAGTAGCTATCTTGATCTACTAACTCTATTACTTCAAAGTCAACCTAAAATTTAGTGCCCATGATATCTATAATTGTGATATTTAGAATTCTAATATGTAGTGTTTGGATCTTATTAGAAATGAAGAACACATGAAGGGAGGGTCTCAAAGCTAGGCTACCCATTTTCAACCAAGTAGTCTTGGTCAAGATCTTGACCTTGATACCTATGTCTATAAGAACCTTGTAGATAGACTAGCCATCAATAGTGGCATCCACCAGGAGTTATTGGTCATATTCAACATTTTGAGTGTGTCAAACTTCTCATTCCCTCTCTATGCATGGCATGATAAATTCAACTTATTTTTATCATGCATGTTCAAGGAGTAAGTTTTTCAATAGGGGAAGCATACACTTGATCTACAAGAGGCATAAGATTTTAGTAAATTATTGTACTTCAACCTCTCATCTATCCTACTTCTTTCAAGTGGTAGCAATTTATGCTTCTAGGTCCCATGTTAATTGGAACTCCCTTGATAAGATTTGGATTACAATTATAGCCTATTGTAGTATGTATTTTTGGCACATTAGGTCTGTATAAGGTGAAAATATTGTTTTTGGATATGTTATGCATTCATTTTGACCCTTATCCCCATATTCAAGGCACAATTTAAGTACTAGCATAGCTGATGGTCGAGTGGTGAATCCAGTACGAGTAGTTACATGCACCTTGACTTGTATTGTCTGTGTAGACTATGATTTTGGAGTCCATTTTTCATTTTCTACTAATGTATGATCATCCTTTCACCCTTGTATACACCAAACATATCTTGAGACAACATTATATAAAGGTCAAGGTATTCTTCAACCTTATGGGCCCTTTAACAATACCCACAGGTGGGGTGTGTAGGGTAGTGGTGCTGATAATGCTCTATTTAGCCACACTTATAACATGAGCATAGTGGGAACCTTCTGCCATCGATTCCTCTAACTCACCCTCTAGCACCTCATTATATCCCAAATCCTATATTATATTGGTTATAACAATCATTTCCATGGTTTTCTTACCCTCCAACTGCTATTGTAGCCTATTGTGTTCCCCTTTCCATATTTTCATGTATTTTGTCAATCACCTGATAATAAAAAATGGTATGGGTATAGGCATCACAAAAATGAAAATAGATGGTTATGTTGACTTGGATGATGCATTAAAAAAAAGGTAGTTTTTCACTTATTGATAGACTTTACAACTTAGAATTAAAGTATGCACATTCCTCTTAGCGTAGTTAGTTATATTATGGCCTTGTAATTCATAGTTAGAGCACCATAATCCACTTCAAGAATCATGCATAGAGTTTGTAGTAATATTTTGTAGTTGGGATGCCATAGATGCACTTTGCACCTCCATAAATTGGTTGATCCCATATCTATACTTCTAACCAACTCAACTCTGAGTACAGCTTGAAACACTTTTTGAGGGTCTATAAAATCTTCATGGAAAGTATTCTTTAGAATGACACGAGTAACCCCAAATGAAACATTACACATTTTGGGAAGGGTTAATATCATATGGGATATTTTATAAGATATTTTTGAGCCATACATCATACAAGTGTACACTCTATGAGAGTCATTGGGTAATTCCTTTTAGTACAGTGATGCTCTATTGTTCAAACTCTAGGATGTTAAACTCTTTCAATAATGCATCCTTTAAGATATCATAGTCAATCATGGTTTTATTGGGATAAAAATAACTATACCATGTGTGCACACAATCAAGTAAAATGGTTACAAATTTGGTAGCCTTGTGTTTTGATTGGGTTATTCCTCGTGTACACCACTATAGTTTATACTTTAGCACATGTTCTGCAACATTTTTTATGCCATGATACTTTGGGAAGTACATAGCCATTTTGTATTAGATCTATTTTAGGTGGATAGGTGGTACTTATTTCACTTCTCCCCATGATACATGTCCCCATGATGATAATATTCCAACACCTCTAGCCCCAGAGGTAGGCATTGGTATTGTGCTTTCTATTGGCATAGTTGATGTCATTGGTGTTGTGCTACTTGTTTATGGAATCAGACCACTTCTTGTAGTTTTTTCCCCACCTTACATTAATGACATCAGTTATTTTGGTACATTCTCATTCAATTTATACTATTGTGAGTTATTTCTCAATGGTCTAGAGGTAGTTACACTCACCTTCTTGTATAGAATGGTCTATTCAATAACAAAGTTAAAATCTAAATCTAGAAAATATCTAAGATATGAGGTGTTGGTAGGGTTAACAATCACTTATATACTATATTAAAGTGGGAGATTTAGCATGTGAACATGCATCATAGGTTAAAAGGGAGTAGGTGCATCAACCGTATCTATAGTCACCAAATTCTATAGGTGCATCCATCACTTAATTATACCTCTCATCTTCACACTATTATTTTTCAAGAGATCCTTCCCCATGCCTTTCTCATTCACTAAAGGTCCTCTCAGCACTTTCAAGTTGTAGATCCTCCATTAGTCAATGTCATCTCTTATTATAGGCTTGTATTCTAAACTCTTAAGTGTTAATTGGCTCATCCCCTTCCATAACATCTCACTTGCACATCCCTTTCTTCCCATTTATGTAACTCATACATGAAAGGATTTTAGCCTTCCATCACCAATGTTTCAAAATCATAATCAACCATTATCTTCTTAAACTCTATGCTAAAATATTATATGAATGTACCTCTAAGGTCATTAAATAACTAGTACTCTATTTACTCAAGTCATGAATAAGTTGATATTGCAAACTCAAGTACATAGCTATTCAAAAATCCTTGCCAACATTTATCCACTGATCTAGTCCAAATAACATCCAAGGTCCCAAGCCTCTCTAAGTGTTCCTTTGTAAACTCATAGCCTCATTCATAGCTTCTTATTTTGTGGGTTGAATATGTAGTTAACCACTTGTACATATGCTCAGGTAACTCATAGAAAAATA
>JARHVA010007430.1:0-40000 GCA_037957365.1 Torreya grandis
TTAAATAAAAATTTAATATAAAAATATTAAATGATTTATGACAAATACATGTATAACAAGCTTCCATTCAATCACAAGGTTAGTTATAAGGTTGAATGCTAAGGATAAAAAATTTAAATATACTTGAATAAATTATATTGAATGTAACTTTGAATATAGTAATTTACCTATAATGTGAACAATCCTAGTAATCTCTCTTATAAATCCCATCAACACCTCTCAAAACATATATTACAGTCCAATGCCAATCTATCTAACCAGAATTATTAAAATCATATATTACAATGCCAAATTTTTACCATTGCTGGACTACAATCTCCAATTAGTTTTTGAAGATAATCGAATAAGAAAAGGAGGGAAAACATCTGACAGATATCATCATGTGAATTTAAAAAAACATGTATGGATGGATGGCCTTTAATTCATTCAGGCAACAAACATAACACAAAATAAAAACCAGACATCTCTTGACAACCCAGGAAGAGATTCCATGGGCTCATCTGTATTAACCTAACCAGTCATCTACTATAATTTGTATTGATTTCATTTTCTATAAGTTTTCTCACGGACAAAGAGTCTTTGAACTGCGTTAATGGCAGACCAGACGGTCAGTAGATCAATTAGTCCTCATCCCTGTGGAGTTTTCATGTTTTTTTGTCTCAAGTCGAGAAGATCAGTACTGAGGATGATTAATGGTATACTGGTTGGTCAAAGCGGCCTTTCAAATTTCAGACTGGTGAA
This sequence comes from Torreya grandis, assembly GCA_037957365.1. Classification (NCBI taxonomy): domain Eukaryota; kingdom Viridiplantae; phylum Streptophyta; class Pinopsida; order Cupressales; family Taxaceae; genus Torreya; species Torreya grandis. The sequence goes on from JARHVA010007430.1 coordinate 742, forward strand.
AAGGCACATAAAGTTAGACAAAGGCTGCCCATATTAATTCTAAATTTGCGGGACTCTGATTTCACAATTATTTGTCGATCTTTTTCTCTTTTGGAACAAGCAGATTTCGATCGACTGGATCATGTACTCGTGAGTTTATGCGCAAATTGTGATTTTTTTCCTGAGTTTTTCTGACAAAGTGTTTCCTTTTTTTTTTTTGACTGCACAGAAATTAATTAATGTCGCCAGCTGGTTAAAGCTAAAGTCAAGTGTCAGTTGTGGTACTTCTCAATGTTTTTATACGTACAGAATCAAAATGAGATTTCAACGAAAGTAGGTCAAAAGCCTGAATACAGAAGTTTCGGGACGAGAATCGCTCTCCTAAGGTTCATGGTTTGCGTTTTCTTGTTTATTTTCTTTAGTCACTTTGTCCAAACCGTTTGTACCCCGGGACTTTTTAGGGCTGTAGCGTATTAATTGAGTTTGATAGGGTGTCATTCAGACAAGCAATGTCTTTATGTATGGCTTTTATGTGTTCTATTACATCTCTTGATGCAAAAGTCAGAGTTAATAGCATTTAAGAAAGTTTAGAAGTTTGTTTCGAAGGACTACAACAAAGTAATCTCTCAGTGCCCCCGCCCTCTACTTTAGAGGTAAGCATTCCTATTGCAGATGTTGAACAATGTTGTAAATGATATATGAATTGTTCATTTATTACTTACTTTGTTGGCCGTATCCCCTCCAAGGATTACCTCCATAATTGGTCCACAACCACTAGGAGCTTTTGGGCGTCCATGTCTCCAGAATCCGGAACATTACCAAAGGTTTTTTCTTTTTTACCTTCAAGGAGCCCTCCGAGATGTAGCTTATCCTTGTGAAGTCCAATCTTTGGTTCCTTCACAACCAACATATGATTTTGTTTGTTTGGGCCCGTGACTTTAAAGTTTTTGACAATGCTGTCCTTTGTGTCCCTGTCTGGGTTGAGCTTCCTAGTCTGTCAGTTCACCTCTAGGTTTTTATATCCTAAATCGTCGCCCCCATAGGACGTGTTGTTACGATTGAGACAAATAGGTGGTTCCCCCCCCACCCTACCAAGCAGGGCTATGTGGAGGTCGACCCCTCCAAGGAATTGAATGAGTCTATAGAGATTCAAGTCGAGGAGCCCAAGTGGTCACAAAAGGTTGTTTACTTCAACCTTCCCAACACTTGTTTCCATTGTTTGGCTTCAGACCAGCAACATCAAAGATTATCTTTGTATGGGTTGTCCCAAGCTCTTTTAGCCACCTCCTCAGACCAAGAATCCCAAACTAAGGAGATGGTTGGACCGCAGTGCCCCCCTAAAAAGGTCATCGGGCCCTAAACCACAAAGCCCACCCCAATTGCCACCTCGGGATGATTCTTCTCTAGCTATCAAGCGTTCTTAGGGGACTTCTCTGCCATCCCTTGCCATCTTGGTTCCTTCCAACCCATAGAGCATTTCTCTGGTTTCCCAAAATACTATGATGCACATGGTTGAGGTTCTCTCAACCAATGACTCCTCCTAGTGGTCTCATAGCTCACCTCGTGGGGCCGTAGACTCTCCTTGAGAGGAACACGAAGCCAAATGTCACTTCATTGCAATCTATAGAAATTCACATCCTCACCAGCACAACATCTTTTTAACGCTGGTAGATTTTGAGGATGGATAGGGAGAGCTTCAGATAGATGACCCTTCCTTATGAATGTGTTATCATAGAATGTTAGGGGTTTTACAGAGTCTACCCACAAATATTACGTCAATGCTTCTTATTAGTAGATTGGTTTTATATGTATTATGTGTGTAGGAAGTTAAAATGTTTGGCTTTCTCCTTCAGATATATTTGCAAAGCATTTGTCATGATGCCACCCAGATCACCACTTTTCATGAGATGAGATGTAGTGGCACTTATATTTTAGTTGCCCCTAGGGTTTCCCCCAACATTATTGCTATGAGGGAGGACCTTTCACATTGGGTAGTTTGAATTATTCTTGACATTGATGGCCATCCATTTGGCATTCTCGACATCTATGAACCTAATGATGGCCTTGATCACTTCTTGCTTTGGTGATCTTGGTAGATGGGTTGCATGTTGCCACATGGATAGTGTGTGGAGATTTCAATATGATTGAATGCCCCTAAGATAAGGTAGGGCCCTCCCCATGCATTGGTGAACATGAGGCTTGATATTATTTCAAAAATAAATGGGGTCTAACCAATCCACTCCTTCGATTGCAGATATTTACCCCCACGTCTTAGTTTACATGGTCCAACTACCAATCTAGGGATCATTACGTCTTAAATGGCTTGACTACTTTATGTTCTCAATACATAATATTTTGTCTTTTTCCAACATTGATGGCCAACCAGTCAACATGCACTATGGTATTATTTTGTCAAACCACTCCCCTATTTTATGTAAAGTGGAATGGACTTTAGGGAATTACAAGGTGTCATGAAATCAATTTATCCCTAATACTTCTATGCTGAGTCATGCTGGAATGATTTGAATCATCACTTGGATCTATCACCTCACCCCACAGATGCCATATGCTACCATCTAGTTTGACTAGTGGAATGAGGCCATTCTATGCACCACCTCCTTCCTCTACCACCATGGAAAACATGTTGCTTAGATTAGAAAGTGATCAGAAGAGGCCATGCTCAATGAGTTTTCAAGGGTCTTTATCTCCCTCGAGACTGATCCTTTCAGCATGTAGTTGTAATAGTTTGCATCCTATCTCAAATACCACCTTAAAGTGGCAAACATCCATGCAACCAAAGGTACTCAGCTTTGCACTTGGCTACATTGGCTAAAAAATGGTGACAAAGCCTCCAAGGAGTTTTTTAAACCATTGAAATCCAAACAAGCTCACATAAAAATCAAAGTTATTCAAGTGGCTCAATCCTAGCTAATCTTTCAATCCGATATCTCTTTGGCTTTCCTTGAACACTATAAGCTGGTTTTTCAAGATCATCCTTTCACAACTAAGTGATCTCAAGCATTTCAAAAATGCCTCAATGTGGTTCCTTGTAAGTTTAATCATGTCGATCGGTGATTTTTGTGATGCCCCCACTCACCTTGCAGGAGGTCATAGAGGCTCTACATTGCATGAGCAACAATAAATCCCCCAGCCTCTTGACTTCACACAAAAAAATTTACAAAGCCACCTGGGATTTTATTGGAGCTAATTTACTGCAAGTCTACAAATAAGCCTTGTGAAATCTATCTCTTGGAGCCATGATCAACCAAGATAATATCAAATTCATTCCTCAATCTGGAGATCCTGAGTTGCTTACCAATTAAAGGTCGATAACCTTGGTCAATGTTTCTTACAATATTCTTGCTAAAGCCCTCACCAACCACATCCAACTCATTTTACCTACCATTGTTAGACCATAGAAAACAAGATTCATTAGAGGGCATTATATTTTGGATAATCTTATTACAGTTTGGGAAGGCATGGCTTGGGCTCAATCCTCTCTCTCAAGAGAACTATTTTTTCTTAAATTAGACTTTGAAAAATCATATGATAAGATTGAGTGGAAATTTATTCTTGACATGCTCAAGGGTCTCAGCTTTGGCCCCTACTTCATTTATATGGTGAAAACATTACTTCATGATGCCTCAGCTTGACTCACTATAAATGGTCATAAAACTAATGGGATTGAGCTTAAATGTTCTATTCACCAAGGTTATCCCCTTGCTCCGTCACTTTATGTGTTATCTATTGAAGCCTGAGGTTATCTCCTAGCTTATAGAGCTTCTCAAGAGCTTGTTTGGGGAATTATTTTTCCCAACTACACCTCCCAACTCATCAATGGGCACTTTATAGATGACAACTTCCTCATGCTTGAAGAACAAGAGGCCAGCTTTAATGAAGCTATTTGATGCCTTAACACTTTATGTCTATCTTCCAACTCCATCCTATAATGGAGTAAATTTCATTGTTTTTATCAAAACATGATGCCTATACCTCAATGGCTTCACAAGTATAATTGGAAATGGATTTCTCAAGGGGAATAATTCAAGTTCTTGGGTATCTCCTTTGCTTTTGACAGTTCTCTAGCCGATATTTGGAATTATGTCTTCAATAGGGTTGAAAAGAAGATTGAATATTGGATCACTAAGCACCTATCTCTAGCAGGTAAGATCCAAATTTGCACTAAGATCCTGGCTGCTACACATGTCTATTATTCCTCCTATTGGGCTCCCTCCAAGGCCTCTTATGATGCTCTATTCAAACTCCTCAAAGATTTCCTCTAGGCTAATTTTAATCATGTCTGGGATTTTCATTGGGTGGCATTGGATATTTTTTGCCTTCCTCATGATAAATGTGGCATGGACATCATCGAAACATATCGATAAAGTATGGCCCTATGTGCTAAGTGGGTTATTCAAGCTATTTAGGGCAATGAATCTTGGAAAATTATTCTAAAACATTGTATCTCCATAGGATCTCCCTATGATAAAACCAATTGGTAAAATATTGGCTTCTAATCCCTTCTCATCACTATTATTCTTATCAAGATTATTGACTCTTTTGTGGTCAAAAGTATTTGGAAGGATTTTGAAGCCATCAAACCCCACTTGAAGTGGGTGGGGGATGGTTTTTTCATAGGGTTATATTTTAATGACCATAGCCTATGGTGGTTTCCTATTCTTACTACTTTTTCCATTCCCCTTACTGAATTACCTGGTATTAAATCTCTAAAATTATTTTGAAAAGGGATTCACACTATTTGAGATTTGGTTACTCTAGAGATTGGATTCCTTGGCTTGAACTAAAAATCAATTTTAAGTTAAACAATGTAGACTTACCTTCTATTCTTTGCATTTAGAGTTATTACCTATTTTTATGCTACATAAACTTGGTCTACATCCTCCTACAACCTGATGGAAAGAATGGAGGTGAAAATACAATACACATTTCAAGAACTACTCTTCCAAGATTATTTGTTAGTTGATGAGTCTATTCTCTCTAGCTTTAAACAAGCTCAATAAGCAATGGGGCCTTTAGTCCTCTCCTAAGACTTGGCTCACCCATCTGGATCATGTGTGACACCTTGTCTTGGAGCTCAAGATGGCTCATTTTTTTATGGTGTTTGATTTATCAAGGACTTCCCCTTGGTGAGAGGCTATTCCACCTCTACATTTTCCATCCCTTATGTCTGGATTGAAATCATCTAGAATCCTTTAAACATCTATTCTAGTTTTGTATGGAATCCTAGTCTGCTTGGCATTAGATTCATTCATTATTTCATCCTTATCATCCCAAGACTTTCTCTTGGTGACAAGCACTCTTTAGATATTTCTATAATTGGTTGGCCTCTATTTATTTTCTTTGGTAATTATTCCATACTATTATTCTTTTTCAACTATGGAAAACTAGGAACAATGCAATTTTTAATCATGAGACCTATGAAATTTCATTTTTTATTAATGAAAAGGTGGTTGTTATTTATTTGATTTATTTTCAAATTCAAGCCCAAGTGGAAAAGATGGCTCTAGACATCCACCACCTATGAGAGCTCCTTGACCGCTGGGGGAGTGCCCCTTGCACCATGAGCAAGGTTTCACCTAATGTCCCACCCATGGTCTACCGCATCCTCTTCCTAGGAGGTGTCGAAGTAGAAGTCAATCTAGAAATTGGGGCCACTTTTTTCCTCACCCTCCCCCAGGGGGTGGCTATTGTTCTCATGATAAGTCTGATGTTGATCCTTCATAGTGGTCTTTGACAAGCATTGTTTTTCTTGCACAACTAACAAATGGTTGGCTTATCACAATTCATGATGACCCCCTAGATGGCTGGAATGCTCTAGAGATTCCTGACATAGATTTACCCACTTAATTGGTGTTTCCCAAGGATTATCCTCTTCCTTTGTCTATTGGAGTGGTGCCCTGTGCGTAAAAATATGCTATCTAGTTATTTGTAGTTTTTTGGGCCATGCCTTGACCAACTAATTTTGTTATTTTGGCGCTGACTTTTTCCTCCAGTAGGAAGTTTGAGTCATGATGTGTCTGTCTACTTTACTATGTAAATTTCTATAATTATATTATGTTGTTAATATAATGTGAAGCATTCTAATAGTAAAATCCTAAATATAGAAAAAGAAATTGTTATGGGGTTATGTTCACCTAGTCCATATATTATCTTAAATCAGATTTGTTACATCTTTATAAAGTTAATTATGTTAAAATTTAAAATATATTTATGTTACCATGCTTTACTCATGTAAATTATTATTTTTTCATAATATTTTTTGTGATGTGTTTCCATTGTATTTACATTATCCTTGAATTTATTTTGTCATCCTTGGGGGAGGGGGTGGAGGGGGTGGGAAAGGGGGATTTTATTTAGCATGTTTATATTGTTGTCTGGTTTAAATTAAGCATTATTTTACTGGAATTACTAATTATTGGTGGTCCTTATCCTCCTCAACCTTCCCTTAGATTTTGTTTTCACTTTCCTTTCTCTTCTGTTTTCCATGACCCCTACCAGAAATATATTTTATGACATTGAACATGCCATAAATGTATGGTATAGCCTTGGGTCTCTTAAAATTATAAAATAAAGTTTTTGTTCCATGCATTATGATCCCAAAAGGCTTATGTGGGCACATTCCTTGTGCCTTTTTTTTAGCTTATTTACCAGTGCATATTAATAACAAAATGTCCTCCATGAAGTGGTGAACATTGTCTTCTGTTAGTCTTCTGTGCAATTTTGATATGGTTATATCCTAAAAATCCATCCATAAGGGAAAAAACTTCACATCTAGTTGTATAATAAATAATCATGTCAATGTTTGCTAGAGCAAAGTCATCTTTTGGGTAGGCTTTGTTAATATCCTATAAATTAGTGCATAGTTTGATACCTTATGGCTTCTTGCTAACCAATATAATGTTAGGAATCCATGAGTAATTAATCATTCGAATATATCTCGCATCTAAGAGTTTGTCCAACTCTTTATTGACTATCACAAAAATACGAGGATACATTTTTATAGCTTCTATTTAACTAGTTTGGCATGATGTACAACAAGATAGTATACAACCAAGGTGGGGTCCAAACCTGTCATATATGAATAGGCCCATGAAAATATGTCAACAAAATCCCATAAAAGGGATTTAAATACTTCATGTTCCTCTTCAGTGAGGGACACAGCTAATTTGATTCAGTTTGGGTCCTTTGGAGTCCCAATGTTAACCTCAAAAGTGTCCTCCACAAGGAGTATATAACCATCTTCTAAAATAGTTAGTAATGAGGTAAACTGGTCGGTAATGGAAAAGTCCTCTAGCTAAATTGGTTCTTCTAATTCTACCAAATAAGATGAATCAGAATCACCCAATGGTGGTAAAGGCCATGTAATAAATACTTCTGGGCACTCTTGTACAATATGCTCAAAATATTATTGCTCTTTGGTACTAATTTTGGACCCATAAGTAAGCCTTAGATTAGTAATCTCCTATGATTCATGCAAAGAGGGGTGAACATCCCCATATAATGGCACCTAAAATAATCTTTCCTAAAGAGACTTTCCTTTTTCTTTACTTTTACCCTAGTCTAAAAGTGCCTCAAAGAGGTTTTCAATTTTAGACCTCAATGTATGTTTTTATTTTTGCTTTTGGCCAAGAAAGTTCACTCACATTCTGAAATAGGTAGTAGGATCTAATCTAATAGAAAATCCATGTTTGTGATCTCTTAGAGGAATATGATCCCTCAAACCCATAAAGTTGTAGATGGCCTCATTGTTCTATGGAAAAGGGTGATAAATAGGATTAACATTACAAATGACATAGGGATTAAATAAATTCATGTTGGAAAGGTCATTATAGATGTTATAATCTGACCTTACATCATTATCACCAATGTCTTTGTTAGTCCATTGTGTAGGCACTTGAGTAAGGTATGTGGGGTCATCCCCAGGTAGTTTAAATCCAATACCATGGGTTCCTTTGTACTAGGTCATTAAAATCAGCTCAATTGCCCCTTATTGATGTATCCTTAGGCCTCTACATTTGTAAGATTGATTACCCATAATTTGGTTAGGGATAATATACTTTGTGCTTTGGTAACAATTAATGGGAACATCTGTATAAATACATGAATCATGTTTGGCTAAAGGGTCTTGTTTTAGGCTAGAGGCTAGATTGAAAATAATGGGTTTGGCGAGATGAGATTTTCCCTTGGTATGCCACTCAGTGTGAGCAGTGTTGGCTTTGGGTCTCCAATAGGCTTTTGGGTTCTATGACAATTTGGCTATGTGGAAGGAGTAATGAGTTATATACTCTTTTATACATTTTACCGATATATAAAAGTGATTGGAAATGTTTGGTGGAGGTGAAAATAAGGTTAAAGCTAGGATCTCAGGGTCAATGTAATTAGTTTTAGGTCTTGATTCAATGCCTTTGGATTTAACAGCTTCCCCTCCATCATATTTGAGCATAGGATTTAGGTGAAAGTGATAATTATAGCTCTTGTACTTTACCTTGAGACATTTAAAATAATGGTAAGGCTAGAGATTAGCTACTATGGTCACTTCCATCCCTGAATGGAGAAATTTAATACATTGATGCAACATGGAAGGTATGGCCCTAATTTATTGAATCCAAGGTCAGCCCAAGAGTAAGTTGTATGATAAATCTAGGTCAAGAACATGGCATAGAGTGTCATGGGTTAAAGGCTTAGTGACCATTGGTAAGTTTATTTTACCTTATGATTCCTATTCCTCATTATCATATGCTTTGATAATAATAGTAACTAGATATATAATTGTAGTTGTGTATATGATATGCTTTACCAACTTTAGAGACACAATTTTTAGTCTTAAACCATTGTCTACAAAGACATGTTTAAATGTATGTCAAGTTATACTGACCTTGATGTATAATGGATTATTATGCAATGGGCCTAAGGATGACATGTCACTTTGGTTAAAGGTAAGACATTGGCTAGGGGCCAAATATCCTACCGTGGTTTGAATTCTATCAAGTGTGATGTCATTGGTTAAAAGGGATTGGCTTAGGTATTTATTTAGTATGTTTTTATGGAAACTATATGTACACAACAAATCCATGATAGATATTTGTGCATCTGTCTTCTATAGCTACTCCACAATGTCATAGGTCTTCCCTTTAGTTTTAGAAATTGGCTTATTTTTGATAGGATGGAGGTCTGAAGGGGGTCATTCATGAAATTTGGTTATGGTCCTTTGATGGTAATCTTGGATCATCGAGTTATGATTGTGCAATCTCGATTTAGTACCAAGATTTGGTAATTGGCTGAAGAGGTAGTAGGGCTTAGAATGGTAATTATTGGGTGGTGTTGAGTCTGGCTGCTAATACAATTCAAAGAAGGATTAATGACATAAGGAGGTTGGTAAGAATTGTTTGGATGATAGGTATTGTTAGGTAAAGGTCTTGATCTATTGGTATTTTTCTAGGGTTTAATGGTAATGGTGGAAACATGATTACCTAAGACATGTCCTACAATATTGTTGTAGGTATATGCAATGGAATTATGGCCTCCTTGGTTGGATTGGTCAAATTTTCCTTAGTTTCGACCATTCTATTATTATTTTTGTGGATGACATTGTTGTTGTTATTATTTTCACAATGGATTTTTTTGCCACTATTATTATTGTTATTATTATGTTGAGTAAATGGATTCTGATAGGTGCCCAAGTTATGATTAGTCATAAGAGTATGGGTATCTTGTTGTATCTCTCCATTTTCCAACATATTCTCAATTAGATGATTCTGTTTTATATAGTGGCATATAGAATGTCTTTTGACTTGATGGTACTCATAAAATTCCTGTTCTTTGTACTAGTTGGAAAATTGAATTCTTTTAGGGAAGGGTTTTGGCACATGACCGCTAATCATATTTACATGAACTAATTTATGGAATACAAATTCAATGGTCTCCTTGAGATTAGTGAATGCTCTGACAATGGGAATTCTTCTCCTTGGAGGAGGTGCTTATAATTGGGCTAGATTTTGGGATTGTTTTATGGAGGTCTTGGCTAAATGAATGGAGGTAGTGGTTATTGAATGGGTAGAGGTAAATAGATAGCTAGTTTTTGTACCATTTTTACATGACGCAATTCAGTAACCTTGTTACCAATAAAATTATTGTTGTAGTTTTAGGCATTTGGTCTTTCATTATTGTTGGCTTGAGCTAGCATTGAATATAGTATTTAGCTAGGGTTTTGATTTTGGTTATGGCTTTGTTTTTGGTTTTGTTGGTCTTGATGCTAATTTTGGCTCTAGTTGGAAGAATATAGCTTGATGATCCCTTTATTGACAAGGGACTTTTCAATCTAAATCCCTTTGTCAATAACTTCCTCAAATATAGGAGCACATTGTAGCTTGCAATGATACAATATCTCACTATGTATTTTATTGATAAATATCATGGCTAATTACTTGTTTGGAAAATTATGAGTGAACCAATTCACAACTAATTTCCACCATTACAAATAAGTAGCAAAGCTTTCAACATTTAATATTTTTCTTGGCCCAAGTCCACCACTATAATATCATGTTTGATATTATCTGATTAATGTTATACAATTTTTTTTTAAAGCTCATCAAAGTCTGGTATAAAATTCTTCAATAGTTTAATAAACTGTTGACGTTGTGGATTGCACCCTTGAGAGAAGGCTGGGCTTCTCTCTTCCACGTGGCACAATGGAGACTCCTCTCTTGCTTGTGGGTCTGGAAAAAATGAGGGGAGAATCTCTAGATAAGGGCTAGCTCCCTTTGATGCATCTCTGGGTTATTTCACTACTACTGCTAATATATAAAATGGGGGGTGTTAGAAAGAGAGAAGGGTTACGAAAAATAGAACCTAAACTAAACGATGATGCACCAAAAATTGTTGATCTACTTAGCTTGAACATACACTTTCCACCAAGAACAAGCTGATATACACTTCATTTGATATGAGAAATTCTTCTGCATTAGTGAGCTAGGGGTCCTCTGGAGATACAAGGAAGAAGAACTACCAGAGGTGTTCTAAGACACACTATGGCAGCCTGTTCACAAGCGCCTATACTCTATTGTGGACACTTCTGGTAACCTACAAAAGAACTCACAATACACTAGACATGCTAGAATCATTCTGTTAAAGCATAAATGAAAATGACTTAACACAAGATAAAGCCATAGACATATGAAAAAGTGCAAGCTCAAATGGAGGCAAAAATGCTTCTTTTTGATTCAAGGTAAATTTCAACAGAGCTCCACCTTAAAAGCTGAGAGATCCTTTTTTTTCAAATGAGAGATTACAATATATAGCCTTTTAGAAAATACTTTGGAACTTTATGGAAAATAAATGACCCATGCTATGTTGAATGCCTTGGGAAGAGGAAGTCACTATTGCTGATATCATCCTTCTAGAAATGGCGTGTTAGAACCATGTTGTGTAGTCACCAGTCTTGACTTTAGTGCTTAAAATGTATTAAACACTATTGTAGAAGCATGAGTTACCTGATTGTTTTAATGACAAGGCCACCCATTTTGTCTGCAAACAAGACTACTTCTTAAAGAGAATTATGCAGTTGTCTGCTCATTAATGTAAAATGAGGAAAAAATAGGCTTCACTATTTACTATTTGTGCTCCTTGATGACCACTTGGCAGAGATTGTTTCAACCGCTAGAATAAATCCTTGTGCCAACACCTTCTTTTGCCACTTGGACTATTTTATCTATTTATACGCTTGGCTCTTTGGGCTCCTTTCTCAATGGGTCGCTAAGTTCACTCTTGGATTTTATCCTTTTCTATCTTTGTCTTTTCCTGGTTTTGTCTTTTTTCATCTCTTGGCTCTTTCTGGCAATTTGAGCCCTCGGGGCTATTTTCTATCAATCATTAGTGCTTTGGGCTCCTTTCTCAACAGGCTCTTCCTTTTGGCCTTAAGCCCTTTGATTTCCTTTAGGTTTGCGCTCAAGCATTTGAAGATCAATGGCTATTTGCTAAGGCAGAAGTTGATGTTTGTGCAACCATCATCAATTTATTTAGATCATTTCCTTCGGACTCTGTATGTGGGATTTCATTTGGGACACCTTCCAATAGAATTGACCTTTTAGACCTTTCATTTGGTCCACCTCGGTGTTGAAAGATCCTTTGAAGGAGATGTAGAGGACACTTCCCCAAGAAACGTACCCTTTGGGGAAATTATTTAGGGCACTTTATCCATAAGAATTTGGCCTTTAGAACTTTCTACATTTGAACAATTATTTCAAGACTTGTGTGGAGCACTTGGTCAAGGAAAAAATCTCTTTAAAACCTTACAAGTGGACCATTTCTCTAAGAGACATCCCCTTCGAGTCTTGAAAAGGTCCCTTTCATGGGCGCTGAGAGCCCCCCACAAGGGCTCCTGCCCTTCGGGGTACTTTGGGCAGCCTTGGTCTTCAAATCCTTTAGACAAAATTTTTGAAGGGATTCCTTCAGACATTTTGTCTGAAGGAAATGTCCCCTTCAATGTTTTGGCCCTTTCTTTCAGGAAAATTCTTTCAGGCAAAAAGTCTGAAGGAATTCCTTCAGACTTTTTGTCTGAAATAATTTGCCTAGTTCATTTTTCCATGAGATTTTCTCTCGAAAGAATTCCTTGTTTGTTTCCTTGCTTTGTGAATTTATTTAGACAAAATGTCTGAAGGAATTCATTCAGGCATTTTGCCCAAATAAATTCAACCTTTGTGAATTTCTTTTGCCTTAGAATTTCTGAAGGAAAACTTGCCCTTTCTTTGCTCTTTCAAATGGGTCCAGAATGGCCCTCCATAGCTTGCTGGAATGGTCTATTTTATGCCTGACTATCCTCTGCAAGGGTACCTACCCTTCAGAGATTTACAAACCCCTTTAATTATTTAAACTGGTCCATCTCCTTGTTGAAAGGCTTTTCCAACCAAATTCACGACTGATGGCTCAGAACACCAGGGGAAGAAGGAGACCAATTTTGGCCTGCAGGACCAAAATGGTCAACAAATTGGCAATTCCCAGGGGAATCATGCCTGCTATGCTTAAGAAACTAGCCTCAAAGTCCATTGGGAATGGAGTTATAACGCATATTGAAAAATTTAGCAACAGCCTCGAGAGATCCAAGAATCAATCATGAAGCTTTTTAACCCAAACACAAAGGAAAACACACACAAGGCTAAAAAACACTACCTATACAAACAACACTTAGGGAAAATAGGGAAAGAAAAAATGAAATAAAACTACTATGTATAACTAACTAGGTATATTTACCTCCCTCCTGGATCAAAGGGAAAAATTCTTAAGTCTCCTTCATGGCAAGAAAACTTATGGTGCTAGGCAAGTGACTTAATGGAATGGAGATTTGGTGACTTGATCTTCTTTCCTGCCACCTTGATTGGCCTGTATCTGAGTAGATCAGGGTAAAAAATGTCTCCAACATCTATGTACTCACTTTGCTCTTTAGAGACTGCCTCATGATGGCCCTTCATGCTGGTGTGTTTCATCAAGAAATCAATGGTTGTTGACTCATCACCATAAGCCCTTTGATATGCATCATGGATTGGCTTGTCTCCTTCTACCTTAATGAAGATGTTGTCAAACTCATCTTCTACTTGATCATGGATTTCTTGGAGAAGGGTGATTGTTGTGATGTTTGAAATGAGATCACAGACTGATTGCTTATCTCACAGAACATCACCTTCTTGTTCAAGGCTCTCTCCTTCAAATATTTCCTTAAGATGAACAAGACTCTCCTTTTCTTGCTAAAAAACTAGAGTCTCTAGTTGTTCAAAGGCATCTTCCTGATCCTCCTCCAACTCGGATTCCATGGCATGGTCATCCTCCCCATCAAAGCAACAAGGAAGTTCATCAAACAAGGTGGGAGAGAGCTCACCATGCTTACCTTCCTCTTCATATTTCTGGAACATCCGCATGTATGCATGACCTGTGTCTTCTTCATTATTGATGATGTCTTCAAAGGGAGCATCCATGATGATTTCTTCCTCATTTTCATCCATGAGAGATTCTTGATCAGCTGCAAATTGGATCCTCTCTTCTTCACTTACCTCTTTCAAAATAGGTTCCTCCTTGAGAAAGAATGGAGTGGAGGGTTGATGGACAAACTAATGTGGAAGAGGAGGCAATCCTTGAGCTAGAATCGAATGATTCTCTTCCTTCCATTTGGCTAGCACCTCATCTATATCATATGTGGTTTGATATCTCTCTTGAATGAGTGTAGATGGGGTGTGTTCAAATGTAGGATCTTCTGCTTGATCTGAATCATCCATCACACTTTGGCTGAGGAACCTCATTCTAGACTCCAATTCTGCAATTTGCTTGGCTATATTCTTTTGGAAGAGCCTTTCTTGGAGATCACAAGCATCATCATGATGAGTAGGAGCAGCTTCATCTTCCTCAAGGAGCAAAACCTTTATCCTCCTCCTTTTTGCCTCATGATTCCATTGTTTGCTTCCAACTCATGACCTTGGGATTGGAACTTTTACCTTGTGAATAGGTAGCAACTTTATCTTCTCCAAGGTCCTGAGCTGGCTCATGACATTCCCTTTTCCAACTTGGAATCTTGACATCATGTTGAAGACCTGAGGAGGGCGAGGAAGATTAGGAAGACACTGTTGATGTACAAGAAGAGCTTCTTGAAGAGAGACATGTTGGTTCATGGTATTCTCTTCAAAGGAGGATTCACAATCTAAGTAATTGAGAAGGTTCATTTCCATGGGGGGTTGCTTTAATGCCCTTTGATGTTTGAAATCTAGGTGTAAGGGATTAAGAGTAGGATTGGTTACTACATCAGATGAGTTAGAGTGAGCAAGTGCCATCTTGTAGAAAGGATTTGGTGCACAAGAGGGGGCTTTATTTAGAATAGGAGGGGGCATACAAGGCTGACTACCTTGAATGGATGGACTCTTCCATTTTTATACCTCCTCCTCCATGGATTACAAGGCTTGAGCTTTCTTGAACAAACACTCTTCTTTGTACATAAGCTCATGTTGATATCTATACTGCTCATCCAATCTATCTATCTCCATCACTTGCTTCTCAAACACCAACGCTACTTCCCTTATTGTTGAAGGGCAACTAGGAGATATGTTTGAGGTGATTCCATGAACAACCTGAGCTTGATCAAAGTTATATGAAGGAAAACAAGGTCCATGGTTCTGAGCAATAGAATTATACATACCAAACTATGATTTCTTGATGGCACCAGGACTGCTTAACCAGTTGATTCAACTCAGAATCGCCATTGGTGTTGATGAAAAAAAAGCCTCCAAAGGCTGGTTGGTTGAAGAACACACCAAAAATTTTCAACTCTTTGGATAAAAAATTGGTCCCACTGGGCGTGCCAAAAAATGTTGACACTGTGGATTGCACCCTTCAGAGAAGCCTAGGCTTCTCTCTTCCACGCGGCACAATGGAGACTCCTCTCTTGCCTGTGGGTCTATAAAATTGAGGGGAGAATCTCTAGATAAGGGCTAGCTCCCTTTGATACATCTCTAGGTTATTTCACTACTACTGCTAATATATAAAAGGGGGGTTGAAAAGAGAGAAGGGTTACTAAAAATAAAACCTAAACTAAATGGTGATGCACCAAAAATGGTTGATCTTCTTATCTTGAACATACACTTTCCACCAAGAACAAGCTGATATACACTTTATTTGATATGATAAATTCTTCTGCATCAGTGAGTTAGGGGTCCTCTAGACATACATGGAGGAATAACTACCAGAGGTGTTCAAAGACACACTATGGCAGCCTGTTCACATGCACCTATACTCTGCCATGGACACTTCTAGCTAACCTGCAAAAGAAGAACTCACAATACACTAGACATGCTGGAATCATTCTATGAAAGAATGAAGGAAAATGACTTAACACAAGACAAATCCATAGACATATACAAAAGTGCAAGCTCAAATGGAGGCAAAAATGCTTCTTTTTGATTTAAGGTAAATTTTGGTAGAGATTCGCCTTACAAGCTGAGAGATCCTTTTTTTCTCAAATGAGAGATTACAATATATATCCTTTTGGAAAAGACTTTGGCACTTTATAGAAAATAAATGACCCATGCTATGTTGAATGCCTTGGGAAGAGGAAGTCATTGTTGCTGATATCATCCTTCTAGAAACGGCCTGCTAAAACCATGATGTGTAGTCACCATTCTTGACTTTAGCGCTTAAAACATATTAAACGCTACTGCAGAAGCATGAGTCACCAAATTTTTTTAATGATAAGGCTGCCCCTTTTGTTTTGAAACAAGACTGCTTCTTAAAGAGATTTATGCAGTTGTCTACTCATTAATGCAGAATGAGGAAAAAATAGGTTGCACCATTTATTGTTTATGATCCTTGATGACCACTTAACAGACATTGTTTCAATAGCTGGAATTGTGCTAACACCTTCTTTTTCCACTTGGACTATTTTGTATGTTTCTGTGCTTGGCTCTTTGGGCTCCTTTCTTAGCGGGTTGTTGAGTTCACTCTTGGGCTTTGTCCTTTTCCAACTTTATCTTTTCCTGGTTTTCTCTTTTGTCATCTCTTGGCTCTTTTGGGCAATCTGAGACCTTGGGGATATTTTCTATCAATCCTTAGTGCTTTGGGTTCGTTTCTCAGTGGGATCTTACTTATGGTCTTAAGCCCTTTGATTTCCTTCGAGTTTGCACTCAAGCATTTGAAGATCAATGGCTATTTGTTGAGGCAAAAGTTGACGTTTGTGCAACCATCATCAATTTCTTCAGATCATTTCCTTTAGACCTTGTATGTGGGATTTTGTTTGGGACACCTTCCAATAGAATTGACCCTTCGAACCTTTCATTTGGTGCACCTCTCTTTTAAAAGATCCCTTGAAGGAGATGTAGAGGACACTTCCCCAAGAAATGTACCCTTCGGGGAAATTATTTAGGGCACTTTCTCCATAAGAATTTGTCCTTTAGAACTTTCTACATTTGAACAATTCTTTCAATACTTGTGTGGAGCACTTGGTCAAGGAAAAAATCCCTTCAGAAACTTGCAAGTGGACCATTTCTCTGAGAGACATCCCCTTCGAGTCTTGAAAAGTTCCCTTTCACGGGCACCGATAGCCCCCCGCAAGGGCTCCTACCCTTCGGGGTACTTCAGGCGGCCTTGGTCTTCAAATCCTTCAAACAAAATTTCTGAAGGGATTCCTTCAGACATTTTATTCGAAGGAAATGTCCCCTTCAATGTTTTGGCCCTTTCTTTCGGGCAAAAAGTCCGAAGGAATTCCTTCGGACTTTTTGTCTGAAAGAATTTGCCTAGTTCATTTTGCCACAGGATTTTCTCCTGAAATAATTCCTTGTTTGTTTCCTTGCTTTGTGAATTTCTTTTGCCTTAGCATTTTTGAAAGAAAACTCACCATTTCTTTGCTCTTTCAAATGTGTTCCCTGCCCCCCACAAGGGCACTTCTGGGTCTAGAATGGCCCTCTGCAGCTTACTGGAATGGTCCATTTTATGCCTGACTGTCCTCCACAAGGGTATCTACCGTTCAAGGATTTTCAAACCCCTTGCATTCTTTGAACTGGTCCATCTCCTTGCTGAAAGGCTTGTGCAACCAAATTCATGACTGATGGCTCAGAACAATAGGGGAAGAAGGAGACCGATTTTGGCCTACAGGACCAAAATGGTCAACAAAAACCATTCCAAAGCTTGTATAGATAAACTTATTAGAAAGAGGAGAAGCAAATACATCTCATTGTAGGCCACTAGTTTGAAAGTAAAAATTAATTCATGTAAATACTCTTTAGGGTCACTTTTACCCTTATATTGATCAAATTTGGGAGGGTCATAACCTGGAAGAAAAGATATCTAAAGATAATCCATTTTAAATGGATACAATCATATTTCATCTAGTTTTAACTTCCTTTTTTTGCTTCCTAGTTTGAATAGATTGAATTGCATCCTTCATTTACTGTAGTTCTTGAACTAGGAAGTTGGATGGCATGGCCTTTTATATTTGAGGTTGCACAGCCAAAGGTGGATTACCTTGACTAGGGTATGAAGGAATGACATACTGTAGAATGTTTATTTGATTGGTCAAATGACCATGTATATGTATCTGTACATTAGGGTTATACTGTTAATACAAAAAATGTTGTTGTTGTTAAACATTATAGATAAGATTAGAAAATTGTGATTGTGGTAGCAACTTTGGCTAGGGGGAATGTGATGGTATTGTTGGGTTTGGGTGGGAACTTGTTATCTACTCATCAAACCCTACTGTATAAATGGAACATGTTGCTGGTAAAACCCTATTGTTGAATCTATTTTAAATTAGATCCTTGTATATATGGTACCCATTAGGTGAAAGGAAACTACTACCTAGAACTTTGTATTTATTGTACATTAGAACCTTGTTGGTTAAACATCTATTGTTGATATGACATTTGTTGAGGGTTTAACATTTGTTATTGACCAATACTTTTTGTTGACCAATAGAAACATGTTATGGATTAGGAAATGTTTGTGATGTTTATGGTATATTGGTATGTGCTTGTTGTGGTAAAACATTAGTTTCCACCTATTGCGTTGATGTAGCATTCTTCACTTATTAAGGAAGTATGTTGGTATGTTGTTTTTGTCTAGTTTCTCCTTATTGCACACTTGAGGAAACAACTAGCTGAGGAGTGGAAGTTGTTTTTTGTATTTAGTAACTAGGCATACCTACCCCTACTATTGAAAACTACTTGAGGAATTAGTTGGAAGAATCTACAGTGTGTTTCTTGATGGTATATTAGACCCACTTTGGTTCAAATTAGAATGCACTTGCATGCTATATTATATGTTTTTTGTGAGGTATTACATTTGAGTGGTAGTTTCTTCTATCAAAATTGGACCATTATACATGTCTTCTACCACTGTGCTTTGGATAAAGGGGTCTATGCTTTGATTTTCATATTCTGAAGAATTTTTTTGTTTCCTTATTCAAGGACCTAGTTCTATAAGTGGTGTGTTTGAAAAAACCATGACATTGAAATTTTGAGCTAGGTTAAGGTAATTTTAGTATACTTATTGTGCCTATATTAATTGATCATCCATAAGACCTTTCCCTTTCATAAATGCACTTTGGCTCTATTGAGGTATTTGCACTAAAGCTTGATTGTAACTAGTTGATGCTTGCTCAAATTATTTATTACAAGGCACATTACTAGGTGTTCTAATCCAAATAGACAAACTTTCATGTGGGAAGTTTGGTGGGAATTTGGCTCCTACTTCTACTACTCTGGCTAGAATTTCATCTTTGTTTTTTAGCAAATGGTGATCAAACAAGTATGGATCATAAATTATCAATGTTATTATGTAGTAGAGCTATTATTTTTGGTTTTGTTCAACAATGTGTGTCACTTGAGAAAGGTATATTTGTTATTGTTCTTGGCCTAGATAAGATGGTGAACTCACCAAGTACAATGATAGTGATTCCTTCTTTTGTTCTTCATATGGAATATTATAAGAGGGATATGGATCTATCTCATACGCTATATCATCATATTACAGTTCTTGAACAAAAGGGTCACTAGTAACAAAGTTACCATAGTCCATATTAAACATAGTCCTACTATGTGTATAATGAGTCATGTTCAGATATATAACTAAGTCTCTCAAAACAAACAAGGTCTAAGACATGTCAAACAATGAAGGTCTGAGGTAAGAAACCTTGAGCTCTATAAAATAGGCCCAAAGGTGAAATAACTAATCTAGGTTTATGGCAAAGGTAGAATAAAAACATGAAACTGATCTAACAAAGGTAATGATTTGCCCAAAGGTAATTATAATTAGTGGAAAAGGTTTCTAAACAATGTATAAAAATCATGAACTTGGTCAAAAGGATAATGATTTTCCTAAAGACGGTTATAACCATTAGCATGGAAAATAATTCTAGGCCTTCGGTCAAAAGTCATGAAGCTAAAATTGGAAACAAAGGTCATTCTAAACAAGAACTTAAAATCAATCTAAATCTAAGGTAATTGGCTTGGATAAACTTGGTAAATGGATTAGACTTGAAAAAAATGTAATGCTAAGGTAATTGGACTAGAAGACCCAATAATTAGCTCATAAAAGACTCAATATTTGGCTCACAAAAGACTCTTTGACAAATGGAACTTTGAAATTTTAGAAATCAACATGAAAAACTCTAAACAAGGCACATGGAAACAAAAACTTGGCACAAAGGATTCTATAACAAAGCACACGATAATGAACAACCACTAAGTCTAGGCAAAGGGGTATTTAAACCAAATAAAAAATTAATCAAAGTATCACAATATAAATTCATAAGGTAAACCACCTAAGACTAAATTAGATGAAGCTTCGGCATAGACTTGATTAGTTTAGGATATGAACTATGAAATATTGAATTTAAATTTTAATATAAAAGAGCCATATTTTCTAAGGCAAAAAGGCTAGACTAAAATGGGTAGAGTAATCATATGTTTTGAAACAAAAGGTATGAATAGTTTTGGAACTTAGTTTAAAATAAGGAAAGTTTTTGGAATAATTTGGGTAGCGTAACAACACTTTATCAAAAAAATGGTATGACAGTGGTTTTAGACAAAAATCCAAGGCAAATGTCTGAAATAAAATGGGAAACTAAACAAAACCTCGTTAATCAAGTGGTACACAAATGGTTTTTTAATAAAATCCAAGGCAAATGTTTAAAACAAAATAGAAAGAGTAACACCTATTAATTACAAGTGGTGGGAAATACATGATGGTTTTTAACTCATTTCAACTTGACAAACAAAAAATTTTAGACTCAAACACACATGCTAATCAAAGAAAATAGAAATAATACTAAGTGCACATCTTATCCCTAAAACTGACAAGGTGTGCATAGCTTATACCAAAATTTCCACTAATATACCAATGTTAAAAAATAGTTAAGTGTTAATATAAAAATTAAAGAGTGCATGTAGGTAGAGTTTTTAATCCCCCTTTGTCTCTCAAGCATTGGTACGTGGCATGAACTTAGAGTGTGAAGCACTTGGAATTTGAAAAGATATTCCACAACAAAGTGGGGTTTACTAAAATATATAAGTTTTGAAACAATCTAAATGGTCCAAAGTGTGGCTAAAAAAATGGAGCATCACATCAATTATATTCAAACTAACTAACTTGTTATGCAAAGGTCTATCCCTTTGCATAATAAATTCAACTATGTATTACTTAGTGAACTCTAATGTTTAGCGTGAACTGATCCAAGTTTTCGTTAGGATTGGTAGACTAACTTCTTAGACACTATTCAATCCTAGTATAACATGCCTAATTTATATAACCCACCATAGAGTGAGGTTGGTATGATGCTTGACGATGAAACCCTAGTTCAACACACTCCTAAATAACTTATGATGAGGTGATGAACTCCCATCCACAAGCCAATGTAGAAAAATAAACAAATGCAAATTAGAAGAAATTGTAGGTCATTTATGGGTCACCCAAGTCACTCAGAGCTTGGGGAGAACATATGAGAAATTTATTCCATTCTAGGCTAAATAAACAAGGTAATAAATTAGGTTCTTTTGATCACCCAAGTTACCTAAAGGGGATAAGTGAGAGCATACATGCAAAGTTCATTTTGACAAAAAGAAACGAAGCTAAGAACTTCAAAACTAGTTAACAAATAATGAAAAATAAAAAGCTCTTCATATCTCTAATATAAAGTGAATATTCATTTTAAAATCACCAAATTATATGTGAATAGAGTTTTAATCCCTTGGCCTTGTTTTCTCTTGTAAAATTAAAATGCAAAAAGACAAGTTGTGTTAGGTCAATTTTAATCACTAAAACAAAATTTTGTATGAAATATATAAGTGTTTAGACCTCTCTTTCTCCACTTAGGTTCCTACCAAAATTTTATGGGGTTATCTTGTCTTTGTGAAAAAAATCCAATCAACAAACAAATTTTAATTTTCAACTCTCAATTTTCTATTTACACGGAGTGACATTGTTGATTCTTCAACAAAGTGAAGATAACAATTACAATAAAGTCATCAATTTCCTAAGGAATAGACATACATAAATAGGTATCTAGTGAAGTCATCATTAGACAGTGGACAAATCATTAATTTTAGCTAAAAATTAGGCGAAGTCATTGAAACCACAAGTAAATATACATGGTGAAGCACCAAATTGTAGGGTCGAAGTCACTATTTACGTTCTTCAATGTCATCGTTTAAACAAAATGTGTTAGGGATTAATTTATTACATTATCTTTTACATGAGTATTTACCGAGAGGTAAATAACACATTGGTTAGTAATTATTTAATGTAATATTATTACAACAATATTATGATTATAGGTTAGTTGTTATTTAATATATAGTCAGTTGTTATATATTACTCATATAGGTGTTAGGAGATATTATTGGAGAGATTCATGGTGATATGATCACCTCATTTATAGGAAAGTCTTTTCCTATATAATTTTAACACTCGTATGGATTTAAAAAAGAGTGAATAATATTATATGATCAGTTTGAGTAAATATTTTTGTGTATGCTCCATTATTTATGTATGAATTTGTGAAGAATCTGATCAACCTCTTTATCAAGTATCAGAGAAGGATTTTCAAGTGACTATGGAGTCATGAGATTTTGTATGGGGAAAAACAATTGTTGTTCATGGTTACCCCATTTCATGAAATCAAATATTTTGTGAAAAGCTTAGTATCAATAGTTTAGGTTCTATTTTCATATTTTTTTGTAGATCCTTAATGATCTAACCATACATTTTTTGAGATTTGTGAATTAAGTCATTAGATAAATCATGATTGAGGTTTTAGTCCATTGAATACTATATTGATTCATTGAGTGTATACATTGTCTTACTAACACATTATCTCCTTCTACAGTGACATGCACACAATCTATCCACTAAAATATGTTGATTCGGTCTCTATCAAATAGTAACTAGTACCTACTAATATTCTATTAATAATTCATTTATTTGTGAGATTAAACATAGAAAACCAAATCATATACTGTTTGAGGATTGAGAGCATTCAATTCAAAGAAAAACATATACAACTTCAATGAAGGATGAGGCATTCAAAGTTGAATTTGTATATTGATTCACATGGCACTAAAGACTATATCATTATTTTGGCCTATGTACTGGCTCTTGTTGATTATAGTCCTCCATACAACATTATTTCATAGTTGATAAGATAGATTTCTCATGAATGACTGATTCTCAAATCATTTGCAGTGTTATGCACAAACCTACACAGTCCAATCTGATACATATCTATATGGTCGGTTCGTGCACCATTATGTTAGACATGTCATATTTTATTATTTATATCTCAATATCTATATTTGATCATCCTTATTTTCATGTTATTTTGGTCACATGTCAAGGTGACAAGTTGTGTCCTTTTAAAAAAAGGTCAAAGTCTTATTATATGTTTTTATGTTTAACTAGAATCAATGTTATTTATAGATTTTAGGCTTAATCAATAGTATTTTTATATATGTTTTATATCTAAGTCATTATATATACTTTAGTGTTGTTGTAAATATAAATGTGTTGTATTTGATTAGAAAGTCTATAGGTTTAGAAATTGGTTTTATAATTTTTGGGTCCATTATATAGTTTAAAGACATATAAGTGTTTTAGTGTCAATGATCATTATAGAGACATTGTTAGTCATAATGGTCTTCTATCAAGTCATAGTTAAAATATTTTTTATAAGTATCATTGAGTCTAATATAAGGTGTGTCAAAAGAGTTAGAGTTGTCTTTTTATGCCATCATATTAAGAGTCAAAATCAAAACAAAAAGAGTTGTGAGTTTAGAGTTTTGTCAATAAAGTGTGTTGAGTCATTTTCAAAAAATTGTAAAATGAATGAATTTTCACTTGTACATGATGCCCAAATTATGGGGAGGATTTATCATCAATAAATTAATGAATTTGAGCTTCATCGACACATGTACTGATTAAGCAGTATCACATACTAGAGGAAGGAGGAAACAAAGGATGGAGGTTCAAGAGCCTCTGGTAAGTCACCAACAATGGGGCTCAAAATGATTTGGTGACATATTATGTGTGGTGTGTTTTTTCATAATTTCTACTATGTGTTTGTAAAATAAGAATAGATGAATATGCCTGTTTAAGTAATGCAATTTATGTGTGATTCTAAACATAATTCCCTAATGTGAAAACATAGTGAAAGGACAAAAGCACCAATGTAAGTTAGTTCATGGATCTTGAAAAGTTCACTGGTAAATCTAGAAAACCATAGGAGGTAAATAGTTGATATGTTCTTGTTCATGTCAAGGTTTATGATAAACATAATTAAAACCATGGAAGGAGTGAGCCTTTATTTGTATTAAGGTCATGAGCCAAATAGGGCATGCCACAAGGGGTGAGCATACTGCAGTTGAGAGTGTGAATGTTTTTGCACCATATAAAAACTAAAGCGGGGCGGAATGTTAGGGATTATTTTATTGCATTATATTTTACATGAGTATTTATCAAGGAGTAAATAGTATATTGGTTAGTAATTATTTAACGTAATATTGTTAAAACAATATTATGATTATAGGTTAGTTATTATTTAATATATAGTCAATTCTTATATATTACTCATATAAGTGTGAGGAGATATTATTGGAGAGATTTGTGGTGATATGATTCACCCTATTTATAGGAAGGGCTTTTCCTATATAATTATAACACCTGTATCAATTTAAAATAGAGTGAATAATATTATATGATTAGTTTGAGTAAATATCTCTGTGTATGCTCCATTATTTTTGTATGAATTTGTGAAGACTCTGATTAACAACCACTTTAAAATGGTTAATTTAACACATGTTAAAGTTGATAATTTCACAATAGAACAATGTTCCCTAATGTGAAAACATAGTGAAAGAACAAAAGCACCAATGTAAGTTAGTTCATGGATCTTGAAAAGTTCACTGGTAGATCTAAAAAACCATAGGAGGTAAATAGTTGATATGTTCCTATTCATGTCAAGGTTTATGATAAACCTAATTAAAACCATGGAAGGAGTGAGCCTTTATTTGTATTAAGGTCATGAGCCAAATAAGACATGCCACAAGGGGTGAGCATACTGCAGTTGAGAGTGTGAATGTTTTAGCACCATATAAAAACTAAAGGGGGGGGGGAATGTTAGGGATTATTTTATTACATTATATTTTACATGAGTATTTACCAAGGAGTAAATAGTATATTGGTTAGTAATTATTTAACGTAATATTTTTAAAACAATATTATAATTATAGGTTAGTTGTTATTTAATATATAGTCAATTCTTATATATTACTCATATAAGTGTGAGGAGATATTATTGGAGAGATTTGTGGTGATATAATTCACCCTGTTTATAGGAAAGGCTTTTCCTATATAATTATAACACCTGTATTAATTTAAAATAGAGTGAATAATATTAGATGATTAGTTTGAGGAAATATCTCTGTGTATGCTCCATTATTTTTGTATGAATTTTTGAAGACTCTGATTAACAACCACTTTAAAATGGTTAATTTAACACATGCTAAAGTTGATAATTTAACAATAGAGAAATGTTGATGTTTCTAATGAATTCACTGATGTGAAATCACTATTTTTTCAAAATAAAAGATCACAAATAGAGGACATAATAGGTGAAGTAGTCATACACAAGGCAAAGTTACCGATTAGTGATAAAATAAAATGAGGGAATTTTGAGCATAAAACTAAAAACTTGAAAATGTAAGTTATCTTTAAATTAAATTTAAACATTCTGCATCATTCATATAGTCCATATGGGATGCATGGTCCCACTAAGTGTGCCATTGTGTATCTTAGGAATTCTAAGATAAATCAAATATCGTTAGTGAATCAAATGAAAATTCAAGTATAACAATGCAATGAAACTAAACCACTCTTTCCTAAGTACTAGGGGGAGCATAAAATAATGAACAAAATTAAAAATAAGTGATAAAAACATACAATAATAGTAATTCCCTTATCAAAATTAGTGCTCATTTGTTGGCATAGAATATGCATTCTCCTTCTTCATAGCATTTCTATAAAGCCACACGTGGCTTTGATTTTATTTTCTTGGCTTGGTTTGAATCTTGATATCAATTTGGAATTATAACATTACATTTATGGATTTTTGAATGTATCCTTTCAAAATAACCTTACACATAAAATCTTGTTTGGGTAGAGTGAGGGGACTTGTATTTATAGGTCTCAAAACTAAATCTAACCCTAGTGATGTTATGTTTGGTTATAACTTTTTTTGAGTCTAAAATAACATAGGTTGAGTTTAGGTTAACCCTAGGTTGGGTCAAAGCAATCATGAAGGCTTGACAACTCATTTTAGATATTTATGAGCCATGACAACACATAGAAGATATTTATGAGGTTGTGACTCACCTTTTTTTGGAATTTTAGGAATTAATAAAATATTTCATTAGATCCCTTGACTTTGACCTCATATTTATTTAAATTTTTTTTTTTTAGATAAATTTAATTCACTAATTTAACTTAGAATTTTTACTTAAACAAGCTAATTAAAATTTTCTTTTTAATTAATCTTGCTTAGGGTTTTTTTGGATTTTAAGAATTGATTTAAATGTTTTACATTAATAGATCAAAATTCCAAGAATTTCAATTTTATTGGTTAAAATTTGACAAGGGTTGGATATGAGATAGGTTATCAGTACATACATGGTAATACCCTAAATAAGCAAGCCTCACCATGTTTATGGGAAATTAAATCCATTGTGTAGATGAATTTGGGTAATTCAAGTAATTTTTAGGCTTAAATTACATCATTTTCTATAAATTTATATTATTCCCTCTTTAGACATGAAAGTGGCAAAAAATGAGTGTTTACAATTATTGACACATTGAATGGTATTAGATCATGTAGGTTCGATTGATGCTAGAAAATCCACTTTTAGATTTGTGTTTAAGGGATCTAGGTCATGTATCATGGAGAAGAAATAAGTAAAACTTTGTTTAATTATTATATTGAGGTATGATATCACACTACAATATGATTTGTATACAAAGTAATATGGCTATGTTTCATACTTTTAGGATGAAGATTGCCTCAGAATTAACCAATAATTTTGTAATGCAATAGTTAGGGTGTTATTAAGCTTGTTCAAAATTCAATGTTTCATGAATGCATGAATCACACATACATTCAAGTTTATTTCACATGAAAACATGGTAAATAACACAACACATAGATACGGTATTTGCCCTCTAAATATCAATGTGCATATGTGTTTACCAAATCACTTGCATATGATAACTCTAAGGCATTCAAAATTTCTCCCTCTTCAAATTTGAATACTACAATGAATTAAAGGTGGGGGATGTTATAATAACCTTGGTTATTAATTTATATTTAGTTTATTTTACAATTTATGTCTTTTGGGTTATAAAACAAACCACTTAGTATTATAGCTTATTTAAATAAATATTAATTTACTATTTTTATTCTTGTAATAACTAAGTACTTTTTAAGTAAGATTTTTGGTTTTAACTGTAGGTTTTGTGGAAGTTATTAGAGCTCTTTTGTTTATATATATATATGCAACATTTCTAAATTTTCATATCTAGTTGAATAAAATAATAATTTTTATCAAACTCTGATCTGCCAATAATAAATGTTTCTAAATTATTCTACCTAAAAAGTATAAGATATAATACTCCAAATTGAAAAATTAATAAATTTAATTCAAAACCAATTTATTTTGTTGAAATTACACTAGTTAATACTAAAGGTTGTTTACAAAAATAAATGGTTTATCTCAATGATTTAATCTACCTCCTAGTATTCCATGTTCTCATGCAAATGTGAGTGATAATGTTGTGAATGGGTCTAAAAAAATGATTCTAGTGTTAATCACCATGATGAGAGTTATGGAGCTAAGACACTTCATATTTTTATGAAACACATTCAATATTTTCCAAAATACATAAATTTAATGTTTAATGTGTTGAAATATATTAAAAAATCCATCCTAAGTAAAGAAACCCAAGTTGAATATATACCATCTAGAGTGAACAATGGATAGTCGTGTGAAACAATTATAGATCAACCCTCTAGAGGGTTCCCTTCTATGCCTGATGATGTTAGTATTTCTCAAATAGTTTTTAATGTTATTTATCCTCATATTTATTTCAATAATGTTGATGTTCCTTTACCTTGTAAAAGAAATTTCAATTCTTTAGTTTTTTATTCTAAAATTCCATAAACATATCAAAATCCTTCCCAAATTTCATCTCTTCTTAATACTATTTCTTAATTAGATAATGCACCCATTCCCACTTATTATACCACTCCTCCTCAAATTCATGAAATAATCACTCTTAGGAAATACTTATGTGATGGCAAAAAAGGTAAGCATTATTTATTAAGAGGCTCAAAATCCAAATTTTAAGGTCAATTCACATCATTTTACTTAACCCCTTGGATTATGATTTTATTACCTAGAGTTTTATAATAGTATTTGTAGCTACAAAAAGTTGAATTATTTTACCATTGTTTCTCATCATATCAAATTATTCTATGTTTCTTATCTATAATTTACACATAATGATAAATTGTTGACTAAGTTGTTTCCTAGAACTTTAAGGGTTATCTTATTTATTGGTTTTATGTATCACTATTTTGATTTAAACATTATTTCACTACTTTAGTCAATGATTTCCTAGCCCATTTTTCGATCAAAATTAGCATGAAGGCTATATTTTCACAAATTTATAAACTCAAATAAGGATTTAACAAAAATGTGATTAGATTAAAAATACTCACCAATAACCTGATAGTTAATTAAAATTAGTATTTTATCAATTTTTTCATGTACACATTGAGGGAAAAGTGGGTTTCAATATATATTAGTGTTTGTACGAACATTATCATGTAGCTAGAAACTATGAGATCAAGATTTTAGAGGTTAACATACTAAAATATGGGACCAATGCTCATATCTCTCATGGATCCAAATTCCTAGGTAAGTAATAATTCAAGTCTAAGATTGGTGACAATACTTTCCAACCTAATAATGAAGTAAATAATGTAGTGAATCCATTGGATCAACCACATAACAGACTAGTCTTATTAAAAAAATTAGAATTATGACAATTTACAATATTGAATGTAAGTCCAAAAAGAATGCCTAAATTATTACTTAATTAAAATATGACTACTTTACCTCCTATTAGAGAGATGTCACTAGTGCATATTATGGTTATCATAGAATATACAAATATTCTCCAAATAGATGCATAACTTAAAAATAGGAGATCCTAAATCTCATTGAAACTAATTAAATCTAGGTATAGGTATTGATAGCATTTTTTATGAATCAGTAGAATAACCAAATAATAATTTAAAAATATTTATGAATCCTATTCCAAATAGTTACATGTAATATAAATACCAATTCCTTGTACATACAATCTAAAAAATAAACATTACAAGATTATAAATCTCATCCCTTTGATGGATTAGATGTGCCTTCATTAAAATGTATAAAGAGTCTCCTCCAATTAATATATACTCTCAATAAATTTCAAAGGATCATTCTAATAATGGACTAATCATCATTCAAGATTTCATAGACAAACATTCAAGGTAAATAAATGGAATTGTGATTGATAAATGTTCATTTAAAAATGTGTGCACAAAAAAATTGTTTCTAGCCTCAAATATTGTCAAAATGATTTAGTTGATACTACCATGATTATTAGAGGAAATATATGGATAACTAGGAAACCACTTTGAGTATTTACATTACCTATCTTAATGCATCTTAATAAAATATTAGTTTGGTTTCATGTATTAACATATAATGGGACATATGATGTTTTTCTTAGAACACCATGGCTTAATCAAATGAAAGCAATTCCTTTAACATTGCACCAATGCTTAATTTTTTTCCATAGTAATAAAGTGATTAGATCTCTAGGCTCTACTTATAAACCTAAAATAAAATTATGACATTAGGTTTACTTGAATTTTGAACTTCATTTTGGAGAAGATTTTCAGCCCATCATTTTCAACATATCCTAATAACTCATAGTTACATATAAATAGCATATTGAACTCATAAAAATTATGGAGTTACATATTTATGTGTGCGTAAATGTGTATGTGTATGTGTATGTGTGTAAGTGTATGTATATATGAATATATGTATATAAATGTATATATTTAAATATAAATACACACACACACACATACATATAAATATCCTGTTGAACTCATAAAAATTATGGAGTTACATGTGTGTGTGTGTTTTCTATGTGTGTGTGTGTGTTTTATATGTGTGTGTGTGTGTGTGTGTGTGTGTGTGTGTGTGTGTGTGTGTGTGTGTGTGTGTGTGTGTGTGTGTGTGTATACATAGTTACATATAAATAGCCTATTGAACTCATAAAAATTATGGAGTTACGTGTTTGTGCACATGCGCGCGCGTGCGCGTGTGTCTGTGTGTGTGTACACATACACACACATCATGTATGAATCTATATATGTATGTAGGTATATGTGTATATATATATGTAGTTATATGTAAAGTATATGTATGTATATATATGTATATGTGTATATACATAGTTACATATACATAACCTATTGAAATTGTTTCTATACGATTTTTGCTTTCACATTCAAAGAGAGAATAAGAAACTAAAAGAAATGGTATAAGGCTTGTATGTACCTGGATGTAGTCGTGCGCACCGTTTATCCAGACGCCGTGAGAACTCCTCTTTGGTTGTGGAGGATGACACCTGCAAGAGAAAGAGACTAAGACAAAAAAAGGCGTTAGATGAGGAGATGGTGGGTTGCCAAGCAAAAGCTTGATCTCAGAAGCAAAAGCTTGAGGGATGTCAACCCACTGATTGATAAAAGGATGTCTGATAAATAGAAAAATGATAAAAGACTGCAATGATAAAGACTGAAAAGGAAATGGAAGCAAATGCTTACCTGAACGATGCTGTCGGGCTGGTCACAGTCACTGACGTCAGTGGTCCTACCGGCGTCGGTTGTCAAGGTCTACCGATGTCGGTTATTATGCCAACGTCGGTGGGGGCAGTGGTCTCTGAGGCCGGCGTCGGTCAGGGCAATAGTCTTTGGGTGAGGTCTGGTCAGGTCTGGACAGGTTTATGGTCTGTGGAATGGACTGTGGTCTCGTCTGAGAGTCAGGGAGGTCTATGTGGGATTCAGAGGGACTGTTTGGGGTCTGAGGAGTAGTTTGAGGGTTTGTGCAAAACTAGTTGGGTAGAGGGAACTGTCAAGAAAGTGACTGGCTGGAACCAGAAGCACAAAACGGGGATGAATGAGAGGCAGGGGTCTGAGAAGGCTTTTTAGCCTCTCAGGGATAGACAGGGAATGTCTAGGCAGTAGTTAGCTAAATAGATAAATGCAGATAAGAGATGAAATGAAAACAAGGTAAGTGCTTACCTCCTACTTGCTAAAGGAAGAATGGAGGAAACCTGTTGGTGCTGGTGTTGATGTTGTCCCTGTGGTTGATATAGAAAATTGATGCAGAGTCCCTGGAGAGTGTTGCTTGATGTGTACCTATAGCCAAAGAGTTAGCAGTGGAAGAGAGAGAAGCGAAAGATTGACAAATTCTAGAGTCAGATGATTGAAGGATTCATTGCCAGATTCAAGAGTCTGATCAAGAGCAGGGGCAAAGGTAATGGATGCAAAAAATCATTATGAAGGCTGCCGACGCTGGCAATATCACCGACGTCGGTCGAAAATTGACCGGCGTCGGTGGCTGGAAGGCAGGAAAAAGGCTAAAAATAGCCTTTCATCTATTTTCCCAACTGCCAGGTCAGCGAGTCCGAGGAAGAAACGGTCGAAGGTGGCTAAAATGGACAAGAGGTTAAAGGTGGGAAGTTGGAATGGGGGTCTAAGCATTAATATTGGCCATGTGGGGAATGAAGGGAATCCAAAGAAGGGTATCCAAGGGTGGTGAGGTGGCATGGGGAGAGAGAGAGGGAAGAAATATTAATTTAAAATAGATAATTATTTCAAATTAATAAGACATGGGTTAGGAGTGGTTAAGTGGACGAAGGGGACCAAGGGGGGAGAAAGGACCAAGGGGTAGACACGATTTCGGTGTCTACATTTGCCCCTTTTTGTCTTGTTGGTTGTTCTGGACGAACTACAAGACAAAAACAGGAGTTGATTGCCCTAGGTATGGGATAAGGTTGATTTCATCTTGCTGGTTGTTCAAGTGAACTGCAAGACAAAAATAGGAGGGTTAGTTGCCCCGATTATGGATGAGGTGTTCCCCCCTCAAAGTGAGAGTCGAGGGAAGGGAACCTGAGATCGAGTGTCGATTTGACAAAGAGTGGATGAGGAATGGTGAGTGTGCATTCTGTAATAGTTGTGATTGCATGCATACCACTGCACGAGATGGTCAAGTCAAAGTGTCGCAGGTCAAGGGTCGAGGAGTGCCAAAATTGAAGTAATCAGGCCCCAGCATTTGGTCATAGCTGATTGGGTTATTCAATCTAAGCTAAAGCTCCAATAGTCATCATGGTCCAGGTATTTTGAGCTCAGGAAGTGCTCTTGGAAACACGAAAATGTCACAAGTAATGGGGATCAACCGGCTTGCGATCCTATACTTGTGAGGGTCAAAAATAGTCTGCGCACAATTTTGCTAACCAGTCGTGGGGTAGCATACATGCAAAAAAAACCAAGGCGAAGTCATCTTGGAAGTGGTCAGGGTCGGAGGAGATAGGCATGATCTCCATGGTCATTGGTTAAGGTGGATGGATGGACGAAAGAAAGTGGCCGAGCTAACTTCAAAACACTGAGTGCTGCCTACATAGCCCCTGTCTTAGGTCCTCAGGCCAATGTAGTTTTCCCTAAAAGGGAGAAAGAGGGTCGAAGGTATGGATTGGTCTTGGTCGAGGTCAAGGTCATGGTCAAAGGTTTGGGCAAAGGAAAGAATGGTTTGTCCATCAAGGAGATGAACAAATGAGGGTGGTCGAGCTAACCCCAGAAGACAGTCGTGTCATCTGAGTGCTGCCTACATAGCCCAGGTCTTAGGGCCTCAAACCAATGTAGTTTAGACGAATGGTCAAAATGGTCGATGATTGGTCTTGGTCATGATGAAATGATGAGGAGAAGAAGATGTTACAGCC
The DNA here is from genome assembly GCA_037957365.1 of Torreya grandis. Taxonomy (NCBI): domain Eukaryota; kingdom Viridiplantae; phylum Streptophyta; class Pinopsida; order Cupressales; family Taxaceae; genus Torreya; species Torreya grandis. The sequence goes on from JARHVA010007430.1 coordinate 33,874, forward strand.
TTTTCCAAATGGTGTATGCTGTAACATTAGTTGAGAGGTCTTTCATCCCTAGCAATTTTCCATATTCGTGATGGATGTATGCTAAAAATGAGTTTAGGTCTATTTATGCTTTAGCAAGTATTGGTTTATGCTTAACATAAATTGTGTTTGGTCGATAGTTTCCATGTGTATTGGTGTCCATAGAAACTATGTGAAATGGACTAAGTCATGTCGGTGGTCTGAAAATGTTTTGGTTGGTTTGGTTTGGGTTTGGTTGGATAGATAATGATTTGGTTGGATGCATGACCAAGATGTGACAAAAAGTGAAAGGCAAATTGCTCTTTCATTGACAAGGACTAGAATGATGGCATAGGTAAGGGTTGTTTAGAAACAAAAGACCCGTTTATGCATTGTGTCATTGACCAGTGGTTGTGTTAGAGTGGTAATCGAATCACTTGACGTTAAGTGAGCTCAAAATCCCTTGAGTATGTTGGGGTGATAGGATTGATGTGAGATGGAATGGGGAACCCTTTTTGGCAGGAATAACTTTGCCCCTTTTATAGGTGACCCCGAGAACGACTATAGACAAGTCCATGACTCTAAAGTTTGTCAGTCATTTTTTTTTTTTTTTTGAGGGTGTAGACTGATCGATGCGGGAAGCCTGCGAGGGGATGTTGTCTTGCTTTGTGGTCATATTGTGAAGCTGATCGATGCAGGAAGCTTCAGAGATAGTGCTGTGTCTGTAGCAAAGTTTAGGCATAGCCATCCTTTGAGGGAGTGGTCTATATTCTGCTTTTATATGTTTTTGATATGACTTTGGCCTAGTTGTCCTTCAAGGGAGTAGTCTAGTAAATACAGCAATGATGATGCAACTGTCCTTCGAAGGAACAGTCTACATTTATAGTTTTATGACCTTGGAATATGCATCCCATTTTTATATATATTTGATTGATTTGTTGACTGGACTTTTGGTCATGGACTTGACTATAGAGGTTTAGAGGGTTTCCCTTTTATTAGGACGAAGCGTTCATGCTTGACAAAAGGGTTAGGATTGAGGGTTGAAAGGGATAGGAATGACGGTGACAGGGACTGCTCAAGGGATCGAGCTCAAGTTAAACGTCAAGTGAATAGTTACTTGACTAATAGTGGACTGGTCAAAGATGCAAGACATAAAGGGGCTCAGGTTCTGACAAAATCCTGACCCATGATTATGTTATGATGCAAGGTCTGAGTCAATTGGGAGCAAACTTGCCCCATTTACTTTGTTCCAAATTGGTCACATGTTGATTGATGTTGAAGGAGTTGGTCACTATTTGGTCAAAGTTTGGGGTCGATGCTGAAGAAGTTGGTTGATATTTGATCAAGGTTTGATTGAGGTTGGTTTGAATGCTTGGTTGAAGAGAGGTTGAATGTTTGGTCAAGGTCGGGTCGACGGTCTGGTTGAGGTCGGGTTGAATGTTTGGTTGAAGAGAGGTTGAATGTTTGGTCGAGGTCGGGTCGATGCTAAAGAATTTGGTTGATATTTGATCAAGGTTTGATTGAGGTTGGTTTGAACGTTTGGTTGAAGATAGGTTGAATGTTTGGTCGAGGTCAGGTTGACGGTTGGTTGAGGCCTAGATGAAGGTTGAATTCCCCCAGCGGCTAGGGAGAATGTTTGATAGATTGGTCAAGGTTGGTTGAGGCTTGGTGGCTAGATTGACTGTGTTGATGTCAAATAAGGGGGTTAAAGGCGGCAAAGGGACCATAGTCTGGCATGGAAATCTTGATTTAAGTGATGAGGTTTGAGAAGCATGGGTTGGTGTTGATGATTTATCGAAGGGGTGGTCAAGAGGATCCCTGATGAGAAGGGAATCCTTTCTCTGTTGTTGATGAATGACAGCTTTAAGAGCACAACAACGCTCGGTGTCATGTCCCAGAGTGTGATGATAATGGCAAAATTTAGAGTTGTCGAACCAAGATGGTCTTGATCCGAGAGTTGATGAGTGGGGCAGTGAGGAGGTTAAAGGTTTGTTGACGATGTGGTCAAGAAGAAAGGTGTCTTTCTCCAAGCATTGGCGAATGACAACCTTAAGAGTACAATAATGCTCAGTGTCATGCCTAGGCATGCGATGATATGCACAAATCTGAGTGTCGTCGAACCAGGGCAGTTTTGGTCTGAGAGATTGATATGGTTTAAGAGGTGGGAGATTGATGCGAGAAGACTGAAACAAGTGCCGTAACAGTAGGGCATAAGAACCTGCTAATGGGTCTGAGTATCTTGTTGCAGGAGGGGTTGATGACTTTGGTTTGAGAGGTGTTGGTCGTACCATCATTTTCATGGGTGGTGTAACCACACGCGGAGATGGCACTTTGGTGGTGATAGGTGTTAGATGTTTTGAAGGAAATATATGTCTGATGGGTTGAGAGAGTAATGGAGGCGACTTGCCTCTGTGAGGTATGGGAGTAGGAAGCACCCCTATTAAAGTGGACAGATGCGGGCCCAAAATTGAAGGTAATGATGAAGGTGGGGGAAGAGTTCTCCGGTGTGGTTTAATGGCCTTAGCTGGTTTGGGGCGAGGACCACTATTGTGCGAGGCGAGGTTAGATACGGGTTTGGGTTCGGATGTGGATGGAGGCGAGTGAGATGTAGCAATCTCAAGCAAAAGACAAGAGGAAACCGTGACTTGGTCTTCCTCGATCGAAATGGGTGAAGAGACTGGTTCTTCTCTTGGTGGAGAAGAAATAGGAGAGTGTGGCTCTGTAGTTGGATAGAGCATAGGAATGGTCATGGTCTCAATGTGTGGTCTAGGCGTGGGGAATGTATGATCCCCCATTGATGACAAAAAAAATGAGGGTGAGGCAACTGGTGTAGGTGCCATCAAAGCATCCTCCAATATGAGAGAGGTCGATGGAGGATGAATAGGAGAAGAATGTTCTTCACCCTGTGGAAGAGGTATAGGGGAAGAAGGGTCTTCCTCCTGTGAAGGAGGTTGGTCAGAAACAAGAGAAAAGACAGTGTCGATCGTGTGTATATCATGGTCTTGAGGGTCACTGGTCATGGTCTAGACATTGTTTTGAGTAGGCGGGTGATTACGAAAGGGTTGTTTGAAGATGTTGAGATTTTGGTTGGCCAGAGAATTTGGGTTGTCCAAGATGAGATCCCCCTTGTCTAGCATGTCTTGGATGATGTTTTTGAAGGTTTGACAGTTGTCCGTGTCATGGCCTTTGACACGGTGATAGTTGCAAAAGTCGTTCTCCCTGTACCATGCAAGGATAGGTCTTGATGGGTCGAATTGAAGTGGTCAGACTGAAGGGAGATTGAGGACCCCCTGCTTGACAAGTTTATCCAAGACAGAGGCATATGACTCTCTAATTGGAGTGTATTGACGTTGTATGGATCATCGTTGGAAGTGTTTATTAATGTAGTCTGATGTTGAAAATTGAGGTCGGTTGGTTATTGTTGAAGATTATGGTCTAAAGATGACAGTATTTGCCAACCCCTTAGACTGGGAGTGGGCAGAAGAAGGTTTGGACGAAGAAGGGTCATTAGATTTTGCATTGTTATTACGCAATTTGACCTTATTTTCGTTGATGGTTCAGAGTTCAAGCTTTCTTGCCATGGTGAAAGCTTCGTCAAAAGTGCAGAATGTCTGGATCCGTAAGGTAGAAGAGATGTGCCTAGCACATGCTCAAGAAAAGAGCTCGATGAGCTCAGGTTGAGGCAAGGAGAAGGAGAGCTGGTTGAGCAGGGCTCTCCAACGGGCGACAAAATCGACTATTGATTCGTCGTCAAATTGCCTAATAGAATAGAGGTCCGTGATTGAGACTTGTTTGGTGATGTTGATAGAAAAATGGTTGAGAAATAATTGGGCGAGTTAAGCGAATGAAAAGATAGAATGTCTGGTAAGACAGCTATACCATTCAAGGGCAGGGCCAGAAAGTGACATGGGGAACATGCGTAGAAGTAATGCATCATCATGGGCTATGAGGTAACAGGCATGTCTGAATGCCCGTAGGTGTTGTTGTGGGTCCTCCTTACTCTGAAAGTGAGTAAATTTAGGAAGCTCCCATTGATTGGGATAAGGTCGGATAAGGATGGAGGGATGGATGGGTTCCTTGCAAATTTACTCATATGACAGAGCATTGCTTGAACTAGAGATAGAGGTCTCAAGACTAGACATTTTGTCCATCAGTATTTTGATTATGTCAGCTGACGGATTGGCAGATGGGGCACCCCCTAGGTTGTAGGGTACCTAGAAGGTGGTCGAAGAGGCGTATGACGTACTTGGTTGTGCTTGTGTAGGCACAACATATGGGTAGTGCATCATAGGGATAGATGTCGTGGTCAAAGGGGCTCGTGCCATGAAGTTGGAGGACACAAGTTGACTAGATACCGCCATAGGTGGTTGAGTGGCGGCACTGGTAAAAGGATAGGTTGTCACTCCCGTGTGTATAGGTGTAAAAGTGGGCGAGGTTGAGAAAACCAAGTTCTGGTACGGTGTAGAACTTGATTGAATTGTGTGTGGTTGAGGGGGCAATGATACCCCGATGGAGGCAGTTTCAAAAATAGATGAGGAGGCCAAACTTTGCGTATTGGCCATGGTCGAGTGACTGGTCGAGACAATAGGCTGAGTCATGATGGATTGGGTAGCGGGTGACATCGATGTCATTGCCGCTACACCTGAAAGGTCCCGCATTTGGTTTCTTGCAAGATAGTTTTGGAGGGCTTTGACATTGAGGTCCAAGAATCTTTCAAAATCTTGGTCCCCTTCAAGGACAATGGGAGTCTACGTTGGGGTCGATCGAGTAGGAGTTCTTTCGGTCTCTGAGTGGAACTCCATTATATGACTGGTTATGGATGGGGAAGACGGAAGCGGTTGATGCCTCACATGGTCAAGAAAAGCCTTGGTTTGACTGCGTGTCAAAACCATTCAAGGCAAAAGGGTCAGGTTTCAAAAACTATGTTTTTTCAATTTCAGAAACTCAGAATATGGTTTTTGGCAGAAAAAGGGTCGGGTTTTAGGCTGCTGTTTTGAAAAAAGGATTGTGACAGTGATCGACGTCGGTTGAAAAATCGATGTCGGTGATATAAGATGGCCGACGTCGGTCAGACAACCGATGCTGGCGAGAAAATGTTGCTGACGTCGGTGGTAAAACCGATGCTGGTGACTGTGCTTTCCAGAAACCCAAAAGATTTGAGATTTTTTGGAAAAAAAGAAAGAAGAACGTCCTCACAAGTTCAAACAAGCAGATAAGAACAGAAAAATAGAGATGGAGATAGGCAGACACTAAGCGTTAAATCCTAAGAATCAACTTTTAGAATCTTGTGGCTTATGCCTTAAAGTGATGTTTGGGAGGTTGGCTAGAAGAATAGGTCCTAGAAGAGGTAGTCTATGGATGGTTTCAAGTTTGTTTAGGTGCTCAAGAGTCTGGGTTAGGTTCGGTACGTGGCCTGGTGCTAAGGAGCAAGCTCCCCTCACTTCACGAGCCCAGTGATAAGCTGGTCTCGCTTAGCCAAAATATACCTTCCCTAGAGATTATCCTTCGCCAGAGAATGGAGTGGGCTTTCCCCTTGGTGGTGAAATCCAAGTGGGATTGCCGGGACGGGGTAAGGTATCTGCTGGGTGATGAAATCCCAGTCAGGCCTTGTCTTAAGTATTGTTTGATGTTTGATTTGTGTAGGTGGTTCGGTTGTGTAACATAAGTGTGATTAATTCATGATGCGGTCTAATTACTAGATGTAGACTAAGAAATGCAAGCAAGCAGAAATGAAATGCAGTGTGTTTTAAGCCCAAGTTGAAATGTTAATTCGTATGAAGACAAGTTGAAAAAAAAAAGGGTGAAGAGTATGATTTTTAACTAGTCTAGATGCAAGAAAAGAAAGAAGAGTTCTTTTTAATCCTGCTTATGATGTCATTTAGAAGATAGAAGAAAGAGATGAAAAGGAGAATCCTAATACACCCTATATGAACAGAAAGAAAAGGAACCCAAGGGAGACCCTAAGGTCCCACCGGGCATGCCAGAATGTTTCTACGCTATTTTCGCTTTCACATTCAAAGAGAGAATAAGAAACTAAAAGAAATGGTCTAAGGCTTGTATGTACCTGGATGTAGTCGTGCGCACCGTTTATCTAGACGTCGTGAGAACTCCTCTTTGGTTGTGGAGGATG